>VZRF01000723.1:905633-941141 GCA_013396875.1 Vireo altiloquus | reverse complement strand
GGCCGCGCTGCCCGCGCGGGAGAGCTGCGCGCCGGCGATGTGCGCTCGGCGGGAGCGGCAGGGACCGCTCTGTCACCTCCCTGCATGGGTGCGCGCCCCCGCCCCAAGAAGGGTTTCTCCGCTTGGGAACGGAACGCTGCCTTGCACAGCTGTTCGCCCGGAGGTTCCGGGCCCAGCTGGTGGCTGACAAGCTGTGGCAGGGGGCCCGTCAGGTGCAGCGCAGCCAGGTAATGCTGGCACGCGATCCGCATGGATTCCTCTAACTTGACCTTCTCGCCGTTTTCGGTGGTCTGCGCGCTGCCGTCGTCACCTCTCAACTTTGTCTTTGGTAACCTGAATAGCTTGAGCTTCCTACGCCCCTATTTTATATCTCATCTATCCCCTTCATTAATGTTCCTCTTTTGAATAATTTCCTGTGTTTTCCTCCTTCCCGAACCGTGAGTGCCAGAAATGGTGCAGCGTTCTAATGCCCCCTGTGCTGTGGACAAAGACAGTGTCACTTCCCTGTCTCCTATATATTCTGTGTTTTACACATGTAAATATTAGAGTAGTCTAGTTTTCCACAATATTACCCTGAGAGGTCACACTGGAATAGTAACAACTAAATTCATTTTTGAAGTACTTTTTGCTATGGTAGCTCCATCCCTGCATTCTTTATTTCCAGATACCTTTCGTCACATTTTATGACATTAAAAACGCAATTTACTGGACTGGGATAACTTAATTGGACACATCAATTTTGTAACCAGTTGTGAATTTATTTAACCACTCATTTATTAGGTTACAAAATTTACTAGTATCTTGCATTATCTTGACAATTGATAGAGATATCAAACTGAATCAGAGCAAGAACTAATCTCTAGAAAACTGTCAGGGTCTCTGATGTCTCCTCTTTACAGCTGCTTTTTGAGACCTCTCAGCGAAAAGATATTTAATCCATCAAGGTGTGCTTTATGCATTCCAAATAATGTGCATTCCAGTACTCAAAGAAAAAGCTCTTTAAACAGATGTCAGGGGTATTTCTCTTTTAGTTTTTGAAACTAACTCAGGACAATTCTACAAGCCTTTCATTAAGCTTCTGCTTGTATTTTAGCTTTCTCCAAGAGAGGTTCTGCCCTGATAGTACCACTCTCTTAAAGTGGATACAGAATCAGAATACAGAATGCTTGGGATCAGTCTATTCAAGTTTGACAAACAATGGGAGCTATACACTGATCCCCTAGCATAGGGTCTAGAAGGGGCAACAATAACCAAGCTGTTTTAGGCAGAACAAAAGGTAGACAGGAGAATAAAAGGAAGAGTCAGAATGGCCACCAAATCCACTATTCACAAATTCTTGCAGTATACTGGTTTTGTGAAGCCTCCTAAAAGGCCTTTTAAATGACTCTGAACTTATTCTTACTTCCCATATGTATTAAAAATAGAAAAAAAAATCAGTAAAAAACACCATTAAGTTTTAAGACTATGTACACTTGCTCGTTCCCATGGACATGGCTGCTGCTGAATGCAGATTGTCATCTCAAGATTTTAAATGGGTATCAAGCACAGAAGCTAAACAATCTTGGGTCACAGTGATGAGTCTATACTTTGAGACTCTAACAGAGTGCCAAAAACAATACATTACATTTGATGTGGATGCATTTTACCAATTTCAATGTAACAGAGATTTGTATAATTTGTCTATTTAGTCATCAGATAACTGCTCTAAATAACACCTCTCTACCTGAAAGCATAAATAGGTTCTAGGTTTATATGTCTCAAGGTAATAACTGCAATCTATTATTGTGTTTCAGAAGCAATAGTACGAAGAATGATGATCATACACTCACCTAGTAATTTTCATCAGTAGATCTCAAGAGACCTTGCGAAGGTCAATGTTATCATACCATTGTTGATGATGGAGAAGGAAAGCATTGAGGTGAACTTGCTCAATGTCATATGCCAGAGCAGTGTTAAAGCTGACAATTGACTTAAGGTTTTCTGTATCCAGGATGAAAGGTTTTGCCTCAAGAGCCACCTAACACATCCATGTATGCCTGGGAATTCTTTTCATTACTATTTCACATCTTGTGTGTATTGTGTTTATCAGTGTTAGAGCCTGGAAGAGCACTCCAGGCTTTTGTGGTGTTTCCTCACAGTCTTCGCCATAAAAATTTTGTAATTTACAGGCTCCACTGAAACCCTCTATTGCCACCCATGAAAAAAAGGTCAGAAAAAAGTTTAAGATTTTTTTTTTAAGTTAAATATTAATATTTCAGTAGGGCCAAAAGGTGACACAGATCAAATCCCAACATAAATCTGCAGATCAATGTAAAATTACTAATGTTTGATTATCAGTTCTGATCACGCTGTGCTAACAACTGAAAGCAAATTTGATGTTGTCACTTGTGTTTTCCTCAATCCTTGGGAAAGCTGTCCTGGCTGGAATTCATCCCATTGCAAGCTCAGGGCTCAGTGACTTTGGGGCCTTCCTGGAAGCAGAGTTTCTGCTGAAGGTGGTCAGGGGAACAGCATCCCAACAACAAGGGCCTTGTGCTGAGGGGTCAGGAGCTACATCCAAACCCACTAAGGTTGTCAACAGCCCAGTCCGTGGTCTGTCCGTCCTCAGAGGCATGAATGCTGTGACACTCAGATCAGGCATTTAGTGTTATTATTTCACACCTTCATAGAATCATAGAATCAGCAAGGTTAGACGAGACCTTTCAGATCATGAAGTCCAACCTGGCGCTACCACTGAAACGTCTCTATAAACCACTAGAGCACATTACCAGATCTTAAATGCCTCCAGGGATGGTGACTCAGCCACATCCCTGGGCAATCTGTTCCAATGCCTGACCACCCTAACGGTGGAAAAAATTTTTATAATACCCGAATTTCCCGTCTCAGCCTGAAAGCAAATATGCTGGCAGCAGGCTGAGGCAACCAAGAAGCAGCTCATGCTCTATGAGATGACTCCCCCAATGCGTTGGGGGATGCCGGGCGGTGTCGCACCGGCCCCCCACACACGCCCTGCGGCGGTGCAGGGCCCGGCAGGGCCCGCGGGACACAGCCCTGGGCCAAGGGCACTGGAGAAGGTGTCGGTGCCGGCGGGCCCCGGTCCTGGGGCACAGGGAAGGTGTCGGTGCCGGTAGCGCCGGCGGGAGGAGGAGCCGGGCCCGGCCCCCGGAGGGGCGGCGCTGCTGCGGCCCGGCCGCGCTCCGGAAGCGGCGCGGGGGACGCGCGGTGCGGCGGCCGTGGGTGAGTGAGGGAGGCAGGGAGGGAGTGAGGGGCCGAGGGTCACTGTTCCTGCAGGGCGGGCTCGGAAACAGCCCGGGGGCGCCTCAGCTGTCACCAGCAGCCGGGAGCTGACGGGTTTCTGGTTCGGGGGGCTGTGTGTGTGCCCTTCCTGGCCACCGCCACAGCCCCGGCCCTCCCCGCCAAGGAGAGTGCTGCTCCTGAGCGCCATTTGCTTGAGGTTTTTATCCTAAATTTATCCAGCAGCACCTCTGGCGATATTTTCAGGTGTCAGTTCACACCTGTTTTCTTTGGTTATGCGATGGCGTTTCATTCTGTGATTCCTGCGTGGGTGGTGGCTGGTTGGTACTTGCGTCACGTACAGGAGTAATTTTAAGTGTATAAAAGTAATAAAGTAATTTTTTAATTAAGTTTTAATATGTGGTGACCCTTCGAGGTCAAGAAATAGTCACAAATAGAAAGTGAAACTACTAATGTCTTTTGGTGGTTCCTCAGGAAGAAAACCTAAGAATTGTACAAGCTAAAAATACAGCCTTTGCCTAAGGAACAAGCCCAGCAAAAAGCTCTGGGTCTGCAGATGCGTGGCTGAGGAGAAACTCGTGCTCTTGAGAAACTGGGGCAAAGGTTCTTTTACTCCATCCTTATTTCTAAAACTTGGTGTGGTGAAAGGTTATGTTTACTGGTATCTTTTCCTCATGGGAGCTGTACAGTGGACCTAATCTAGTAAATGCCAGAGAGAAATTAAGCAGCTGAAAATAAAATTAGCCCATTAAGCTTGAGAGTGCCATTCACCTTACATGTTATTTTCTGTGTTTCATGAGTGTTGTACTTTGCATTGCCATCTCACAGTGAAGACTTACTCTTCACCTGGGTAGGTTTACAAAGCCTGCTTGTTGCTTACAAATGCTCTTTATAGGGAGCAACCTGGAAGTCATCAAATTATAGATCCATCTATTCCACTTCGTCTTTAGTTATTAGTGTTGCTACAGTGAAGCATGTGCTACACAAGGGAAGTGCAAAAATGAAACAGTAAAATGCTTTAAAACTGCAGCCCTGAGACACTTTTCTCTTAAATGGAAAGGAAAAAAAAATAGATTAATTTTAAGAACTAATCAAGTATCTCTTATTTTTGATGATTTTAAAGTTTGCTATTAAAAACTCATTTCAGTATTGCAAGAAAATGCATCCGATTTTACGACCCTTCTATGGGCATTTGAGGACTGTAGGGCTCAGTTTCATTTGGACATACTCAAAAGAGCAGTAAAATAGTTTTGTATTCTGCTGACCACGAGTTATTGTTTCAGTACATAAAACTAGCAGATTCCAGTGAATAATGATTTTTAGCTGTGTTTTAGACTGCACCTAAACAATAGTTTTGGATCAGTTGAGAAGCAATTGAGATCACTGTGGTAACTGACAGCTGTTATTTATGATGCTTCATTTGTGAATACAAAATACATAACAAATGGCTTCATTTTTCAAAGCCTTCTACTGGGAATTCTTAAGGGTAAAATAGTTTTATGCCAAATTGTGAACTGATTGCTTCTAATCAACCAAATGATGGTAGAACCCTATGAAAAGAGCTTACACAATCTATCATGTTTGGGTCTCTTGAAAGTCCCTCTAAATGCTACCTTATGCTGGCATGTATCCACTCAGGCTTTTAACAGATCCTTCAAATGAGCAAAACAACACACTGTGCTGTCTAACGGAGTACTGTAGCACAGAACAAGAATGCTAGTTACTTTAATGTCATTTCCAAATTAGCGGTGCCATTTGGAGCGGAACGCTTAATTACAGGATGTTTGTGGTTCTTGTCAAGCTGGTTTGTGTGTATTAGGCATAAGTTGGATAGCAAACTAGAAACATTACAGAAATAGGAGATTGTTGCTATCATGTCATCCTCAGTAACTGTTATCTTATTGACTAGGAATAAGCAAACTAAAATTTATAAAAGCTCATTATCCAGACAGCAGTAAATCTTCACTGTCTCCAACCTAGAGCAGAGGATTTCTCCCTCCTTCCTGCAGACGTTGCCACGTTGCATAGTGTATATATTCTGGCTTGTATTGTCTTCAAAAAAGAAAATTAGAAAGAGAGTGTTGTACCACAACTTAGCCTCTTCTATTTGAACTCCTTAACTACGGCACCTCCTGCATCTCTAAGGATGGTTCTGAGGGCACATTTTCCACAGAAATGGAGCTCAAAAATCAGCTTTTGATCTAGCTTTGGACTTGCTGTAGGATCAAGTTGCAAGTGGAAGTCAGTGCCGGCCTAATCTTTTTCACCTTCTCCTCTCCTTGGTCTGTGGAGACTCAGCTGAGTGAGGAGGAGGCTGAGTTGAGCACGTCTGCTTTGCAGCTCCAGCTCTGTGCAATGTGCCCCTCTCATCCCCACAGTTGCAGCACCAGCTTTTATGTGAGTATGAGCTTAAGAAAATGGCATCTGCATAAAGACTTTCTGATTGAATGTGTATGTACTTACCATATCTATGACAGCCTCTCTTCATGTTGTTTTTCCTCTTAGTGTTTTGTTAATTGTCATAAATTTTAGAATATCCAAATCTGAGTTTGACTTCGAGTGTGCTTCTGTTTAAGAATTTAAGGGTAATATCCCCAACAGCTGTTGCAGGTGCAATGTCTGCTTTGATCAAAGAAGGTACCAAAGTACATTGCTTGCCTCCTTAGCCAGTTAAATGCTGCTGCTATTTTAAGGGGTAGCTCTGTTTTATCTGGGTTAAACACTTCTGTCTAAATAAAAAAAAAGGGTTGGCCTGTTTATATGGGACCCATAAACACTTAGGCTTGTCTTAAGGACGGCAGATGGAGCCCAAGATAAAAAATGCTGGTATTTGGGGTTATAAAAGCATAAGTCTAACTTAAAGAACTGTAATAACATAAGCAGTGTTGGTGGGGTGGCAAAAAGATAGTTCTGTCAAAGCAGTAGTACCTTATAATAATGAATGTGGATTTTTAGAAAGATACTGAAGCGTACAAAATATTTGTCCTTCTAGATAATTGTGATCAGTGTTGCAAACTTATTTTGCAGATGTTTTCTGACTGGCAGTTTTTGTGTAATCTTTATGCTGGCCAGTAACTTTACATGAACAGCTGGATCGACTTGATTATTTGAAGGGAACTCAATAAATCAGCTAATGGAACCTGTTTATTAAAATAGTGGTCTTATAAGTGATTAATTGCAAACAGTTTTTTATCAAGTAATCCATTTAATTATCTGGCAGGGCACCTAATGACTACTCGGAGCCATATCTCCATAGTCAGCAAGAGTACTCAGTGACAGTTGTCATTAAAATTGTATTTTGTGTCCCTGCTTTCACCAAGTGATCTTCTTTGCACTTTGCACATTAAGGATTCCCTACCATACTCATGGTAGTGCTGTAGATGAGCACCTCTAAAACCACAGATTTGGAGGTGATCTCTTTTGAGCTATGAGTGTTGTTTCTGAGCTAGTCTGTGTGTAGAAGATCCAGGTCTTCCAGTACTGATAGTTCAAGTCCAGTATGATTGCAGTCTACTGAAAATTCAGCAATGGGAGTCTGAGAAGGGGCATGTCACCTTCTCAAAACTGGTTAGATTTTCTCCATAAAGCTGGCTATGGGTCTTTTTAAACACCTGGTTTGTAAATCAGTTATGCAAAATTCAAGACTGAATCTTCATTTTATGATGAATTTCTAAGGCAGCTGTTTTGGGATTGACTTGTAGAGGCAAAGCAAGCCAACAGTGTGATTTAATTTGGTTTTCTCAGTGCCTTACTGTGCAACCTGTTAAACACAAAATAGTTGGGATAGCTCTGCTATTGCTCTTAGCTCGTAGATTATGAGTCAACTCAGGAGAGAAATTCCTTTTGTCAGTGAACAGAATTTAAACTGCTTTGAGGAATATTTTTATATATATACACTCACACACTCCTGTGCACTAATTTTCTTGTCAAGCATGTCAGGAGAGTTGCACCTCTTTCTGAGTTAGTTCATGTCCTGCAGCAGAAGAGTCTCTTTGCAGGATCCTGGATTGCAAGACTGAACTTGTGCCATGACAACAACAGCAGGCTGGTTGTAGTGCTGAACTGTGACTTAACAGGAGCCAGCAGCTATAGGCAAGCTGTTAATTAAAAAAACCAATCTGTATAAATGCTACACGTGCAGCTCTGTTTCTGGTAACATGAAATGTAGTCAAGATGATCCATTTCCTGATACTTCTTATGACAAATTATGTAGAACTGAAAGAACAAGAGAGACAAGAGCATGAGAGACACTTTCTACATACCTTGAAAGTATGGTTACAAATCCTACTTTTTGTACAGAAGTTCTTTCTGTCATTGGGTTGCTCAGATGGCCTTAAAGTTGTGGTGTTGAATTCTGCCTCACTCTCCCCTTGAGTTACCCTGAAAGCCCTTGCATGGCAAAAGCTCTCAGTGGCAGTAAAAAATGGTTGTGTGTCACTGGGTGGTAGCATTCCGATAATTGTTTGAGCAGCCACAAAAAGTAAAGAACAGACTGCAGTTTTATTACCAGAAAAATGTTAATTGGACAACACAAAATATTTGAAAGCTGTTTTGTTGGTTTGAAATGGAAAGCACATTTGTCATGCCATCTGCATGGCCAGAATTTTAAATATAGAACGAGTGCTGGAAACTCCTCATCAAAATGTAAACTCTGGACACAAAATTCCAGTGTATTTCTGTTTGTACCTGACCTTTTGCCCAATGCTAAACAATAATAATTTCTCCTGGACTTTGATAATAGCTTGGCCTAAATTATATTTTATTTGACGGTCTGTGAGTGTCTTTAATGATGCTTTTTCTGGCTTCTGCAATAGTTTGAGTCTTATTTTCTCCTTTATTCTATCAGAAGCATTTTGCTTTGCTTAAGAGAGTGAAAAAAAGTAAAGGTACTTTATTGGTAATGAGCAGAAAATTTCATAACAGTCTTTTTTACATGTATTGCTAGCACTCTAGACTTTGTCAGTATTTTCCTGATGCAGGTTTTTTTCCTAAAAATCTGAACTAGCCAGGCCTAACTTTGAAAGAACTACCATAAGAATTTGGTTAGTAAACCAGTCTTTAAAACTCATCTGTTTTGGAAGTTGTATTTTATTTATTTATTTTTACTGTGAGCTGTTACTCAGTACATTGCAATCCTTAAGCTTCAGCCCAGCAGCAGGTTTATCTTTTTATAATTTTCAGTGTAATAAATAATCATTATTTACATTTTAGGCTATTACAGAATGATACTGCATTAAGCCTTTGTGGAGGAAGCGAGACTTAAACATCACTTCTTCAATGTGCATCCTTCTATTCAAATTTGACCCCCGACCAGTTTCAAAAAATGCATACAGGTAAGATGGTTGTAGTTAAAACTGACTTGCTTCTGTAATATTTTACACAATTTCTTTTTGTAGCCACTGTGTGATTTACAAACTCAAATCAGTATTATGTGTTCAATTGCGCTTTTGTAGTGTTTAACTTCATGACTTTCTGTGTTGGAAGAGTTACTGTAACCTTTTGAGAACTCCTTGGTTTTAGACTATGTCAGAAGTCTTGGGCTTTGTAATCATGGACCTTTTTGCTGGTGGTTTGTCATGGGCTGTATGAGTCCTTTAAATATTGTACTCCAGTGTTTGAAAGTCCTGCCTTCTAATTTATTACCTAAACTAAGGGGAATCCTGTTTGTTGGGCATTGCAGTTGTAGCTGTCTCTTGCTTTCAGTATGGTAGATACGTTTGGGGCTTCCAGTTTGCAACCAAGGAACTTCTAATAAGTATCCTACTGTTTCCCCTCCTCAAAATCTGCTTGCAATTAAAATTGTAGGCAATAAACTAAGTCATGTGTATGAAATGTTTAGCCAAAAACTGAAGAAAAAATAAGCTTGCAGGCTTCTAGGTAAGTCTATAAGAATGTATTGATGTCATACAGTGAGTTTCCAAAGTATTAAACATCCTGTAATCATATTCTCTTTCATTGTAGCCCATAATTTTTAAATTTCATATCAGTATGTTTGAGTACACTGAGTATGTAATAAAAAAACAGCACTTCAGGTTGTAAGCAGACTACAAAGGTTCATTGCTTTCTGTATTTATATATACTGTATAGGTTCTGCATTACTTTGTAGGATACAAGTATTGGTATCCATCCAGAAACCATCAGAGTCAGTCTGTTCAGTAAATCGTTGTGCCTTTCACTGACTTGTTTTCCTGTCCTCTTGTATTAAGAAGCAGATGCCATTCTATAGAAAGAAAGGAAATGAGAACTGAAACCTCTATTGTCCACAGAGTGGATTCCTTTCTGCATCTGGAGTCTGCCTTTAAAAGGGGTTTTGTTTATGATGTGACTGGTGCTGAATTAATATATCCATTTATTTGGTCTGACTTTCCTTGTGTTGGTAGTTAGTGAAAGACAGTTTCGTCAATTTGATGCCTCTTGGGAAAATCCTTTGGATGTAAACTGCAGCTGCTTGCCAAGTGAACTTTCTGCCATGATCAATATTTTAAAGTAAAACTTAGAGTAGTTTGCTTGCTATAAAAATTGCCTCAAGATTGAAATTATTAATTTATATCAGAAAACAACTTGCTGTCACTGTCAGAATACAACACTTTAGAGGTGTTTGGCTCAAAATCAGGAGTATTTAATTGCATTTAACTCTCTGTCTTTTGTTAAGCAGTGCCTTGCTCTATAGCTGTGAGATAAATCACTCTGAGCCACCTGTTTGGGTGATAAATGCCAGGTCACAGTGTTCTTGGTGTCGGATTTTAGCATCAGATACATGACTTCAGTTCTTTTTTTTTTTTTCTTAACACTCTCTAACTAAATTTTTCTGCTTTTCTTTATTCAGGAGAATGTTGAAGTTCTTTCTTTTTAAATTGTTCCTATGTTTTTTTTACCTTTGCCTCAGCTTTCTGAAGGACATAGTTTGGGAGTGGTCCCCAGCCCTCCTGATTCCCAGCAATATTACAGCCATTGGACCAAGTTAGACATCTCTCTACTAGTCCTTGCTAAGTGTAATTTTTCTTGGCTGTTCAAGCATCCCTGTGCTGTAGCTCTGTTTATTTCATGATGAGGTCTGGAGCAGTTTCCCCAACCAAAAGGGGATTCCTGTACCTGCAGACATGCTAATTTCTCTGTCCATCAGGAAGCAAGCAATTAAACTTTCCTTACTTTCCTTCAACTTCATTTAGAAGTTGAAAAGACAAACAGCTTTTCATTGACTGAGTGTACAGGCTAGAAGAAAATGGCCAAGCTAAAACATGTTCTCTATAACACTTAGGAGTATTTCCATCCAGGTTTACTCTGCTTTTTAGACCAATATATTGGCCAATTTTCTTGAGCACCTTATTAAGCAAAGAGCTCAGCCTTGTGACACACTAACAAATCCATCTGCCCTTACCTTTGCAACTTGTTCTCTTTTCTCTCTCGGGGCCTATTTGTGGTAAAGTTTAGTGCAGTGTAACAAGCACTTTACCGTAGTCCATTATTATTGTCAGAGGTAATATGCTGTCTTTACGTCTTTCTGAATAGTACTGTGTGCATCTTACAAATAAATAAATGTTTCAAGCTTCAAAGCTGTAATCACAGGCTCTTTTCTGGAGCTGAATTGCATTGTAGGAAATTGCTTTAATGGAATGATTTCTCATGTTTTCATTTATCTCGATATTAAAATAAATCTTAATACGTAAATCCTAATACAGTTGAATTATTTCAGCTATAAAAATAGCTGAATAGGCTTCTTGCAATTTATTAGAAGATGAGGGTCACTTAATATTGCTCCTTTTCAGTAAAATTATGTTTCATAAAAGACGAAATAAAGATGTTTTTATTATTATGCTCTTGTATACTAGCCTTGTGCTAAATTTAAGAGTCTGCATTAAACTTAAGATGGGGAATATTCAATCACACCAGAAAGACTTCGCTTATTTTTAGTATTTAGATGAACAAACCATAGTTTCATGTCAAGAATTATTGAAGGCAAAGTATAATTGGAGCTTCAGGGGATGAGAAATGCACTTCAGGCAAACTATTTTGTAACAGTGGAGATATTCATTTAAATAAAAATCTGTGAAAGGAGGCTGCATCCTGTTAATGGAGCGTGTTGAAGTAAGATGACAGAAATTTGGTAAACCAGCAGAAAGCCTATAGCTCAAAGACTAGAATCAGCTAGAAGAAGAGAAATTATGTAAGTTTGAAAGGAACAATATTATATTTGCATTGGAAAGATAAAAATGTACTTACAGTTTGCTTTCCAACAGATGTTATCTTTGTTGGGCAAAATACTAAGCACTTACCTTACAGAAAGGATGCCATTGAAGGTTTTTCTAGTTTCTCTATGGCTGATTATGATTATTTTTCTTCAGTATTCCTACCGTGCAACTTGCACCTCACAATCCTCTTTTTTAAACAGTGTATTAGGGAAGAGATGGATTTGCAGGAAAGTTCAGAAACCTGCAGAAAATGTCAGTACATCTGAATGCTGAACAAAGTAATGAGATGTCATTGGAATTGATTCTTGTGCGTTGCGGCTAAAAATTAGAATTAAAATTGTATGGTCTGTCTTCAGTTTCCAGTAGCAAACTTGTCTTCTGCTGTGCAGATGTAATTGAGATGCAGCTGGTAGGAGAAAGTGACAGTGAAGAAGATACTGGGGTTAAGGAAAACTGGTTAAGAAAATCTGCAGACTTTTGAAAGATGGCATTTCATTAAAATTAAATTAAGCAACATAGCTGGAGAGAAGGGGGAGCGTTCGCTGTCTCACAACTGAAATAAAGGCAAGTCATGTTGTGGGTACTGATGAGCAGGACTTCGGGAGTTGTGCTGGAGCTGTGCAGGGCTTTCTGCAGTCACCTGCTTCCCTGAGCCTCCACACAGGGCTTGCCTGGGTCACAGTTGTCTTTTACCTTTACTTGGATCAGCCAAATCTGTTACCTACTCCTCAGGTGAGGATGTTCTACCAATGAAAAACACTTTTTAAAAAAATAATTTCAAAATAATAATATTTTTCTTTCATTAAGCTGTAACTTTGTGCTGAGGAATCTTAAGGTTGTTTGTGCAATCTTAATTCAGTGTCTTCTGTTGTAAGTATTATTTTTTGAAAATACCAGTTGCCTAATTCAGTCACAAGATGGACTTGTTGAGTGTCTCACGACAGTGAGAGAAAAGGCTGCTGTCAGATGTCAGTCGACCTTTACACTGAGTGATAAAGGTGAGATGGGAGATAAAGGATGGTTTCATGCTTAAAATGAGTTAATGCTCTGGAAAAAATTGGATTCTGCTCCTGCCTGTACTGTGAAACTCCACAATTTCTAAGTAATCATGTCTTTTTTCCTTTTGTGTTCTACAGGCTTATTCTAGCAGCTAATAGGGATGAATTTTACCACAGACCATCCAAATCGGCTGAGTTTTGGGACAGCAGCAATGAGATCCTTAGTGGTATGTATGTCCTGCTGTTTTGAGAGTTTTTTATATAATTTATAAGGGAATCATGGCATGGATTTTTTATTATTAGGGCGATGTTGTTGCCTTTCTAATAAGAAATTTTCTTCTTCCATATACATCTAAGGAAAACATGTTGTAAGTTTGAAACGTTTTTTAATTTTAATAACCTAACTCTTACTTATTCCATTAGGTCTGGATATGGAGGAGGGAAAAGAAGGTGGGACATGGCTGGGAATCAGTAAGAAAGGCAAGATGGCAGCCCTGACAAACTACATGCAGCCAAAGATTGATAAAAATGCAAAAGGAAGAGGTATGAAGGAGTTGAAACTAAAAAAAAAAAGTGGACAAACAAACCCTGGTGTTCCAGTAAAATAGTGATGATTACAATATTAATTTTCTTAACACAGCTTAACGGACAAATAGAATGTTTATGTGCTCTAAACAGAATTTTTGAACTGATGAGTTTGAATATGTATGTGAGGAACTTGACTTGGATAATTTTTTGATGCAAAAGTAAACCAAGATATACTACCTAGAGCCTGAAGTTGCATTCAGACAAGAAATTCAGCAGCACTGTCTCCTCTGGAAAGGAATTCTAATTAATAGGCAGAACAAATAGCCAAGCATTGAGCTAGTTTTAAATTACAGTAGACTTTTGTAAGGTGTATATTCATATTCAAACACCTATGTCAGGGAATGCAACTTGGATTATGCTGGACGTAGCCTAAAAGATTATTCTTCCCCATTGATAAATCAGAGGAGCAGATATAATTGGAAAATCCCTCATTCAAAGAAGATGCTCAAAACAGCACTCCTATGGGGCTTTTTAAAGTAAAAACAGGTCTGTTTGTAACTGTCATATGGTACTGGATTGGGAATATATTGCAATGACAAAACATGTTATACAGAGAAACAAATGGATCATGTCATTTGTAATTCATTTTAGGGTCATGTGTAAGGGAAATGAAGAAAGACAAGAAGGAATTTGTAAGTTGGGAGGAGAGGAAAGGTGCATCCAGAGTAGTTAGTAAATGTGAATTCTGTAGAATTTTTGACCATGCACTTTTGACTGAGTTCTTCAGAGTAAAAGTCGAGCTCTTAATGTGAACTTAGTACAACGATGTAAGACTTTGAAAGGTTGTTTCCTTATTTGGTTTATTGTGTGGTTTGGGGTTTTTTTCCACCGTTACAGCCTGTTGGCAACAGGACTCTTTATCTTTCTGTTTATTTTACCAGGCCTGTCAGAATAGTGAGCGCACACATACAAGTTGCTCTATGTACTTCTCTTTCTTAGGTGCTCTTGTAACAAACTTCTTGACTGCAGATCTGGACAGCTACTCTTACTTGAAGAAAGTTTCAGTAGAGGGACATCTTTACAATGGATTTAATTTATTAGCAGCTGACTTGAAGTAAGTCTGAAAACATCACAGTTCAAATGTCAGAGGGAGAAAGATAATAACAGTGCTGTACATACACATCATAGCACCAAAGTGTAACAATACAAAAGCCTGTCACAAACTAAAGTTAGAGCTCATGGTTTTTACTAACTGGCGTACAAGGTTCTAATTTCATTGTAGTCTTCCTTTCCTTTGTTATTTTTTTGTCTTTCAAACACTGGAGGGCTGTCTTGTATTCTAACCATTGCTTCCCACAAAACTTCTTGTGACTCCCTGACAGGCCGTAGCCAGTCTTTATCCTGGAGGCTCTGGGGCTTGTATTTTGAGAAAACAAAACTTTGGCTCATAATCTCTCAGGCACCTTTATCTCAGAGAGTTGACATGCTGCAGCAGGATTAGAACAGCTGAAAGCTTTCAAGCTATTACTCCTGTCCGAGTGTGTGTGTGTCATCAATCCTTCATGAAACATTAAAAATCAGCACAAGAAAAATAAACATTAACTTAAAGTTTCTTAAAGCTGAGAAAGAATGTTTGATACTTGATTATAATCAGTGTGGTTGGCACAACCCTTTCCACTGCATGTGAGTGTGTCTATGCACAAGTACATCTGCTGATTTTCCTTTGCATTCTGCCTGATGGAGAAGAATGGAAATCCAGGGCTGAGCCATCTCCAGGCCATGTGTCAGTTCCCAGTTGGATGCACACTGCATGACTAGGAGCACATCTACACTGCCAGGAGCACGCTGCTGCTTTGGCACACTTGGTGCAAGGCATTAATCTTATTAGACAAGCTGATGGTGCAGGGCCTTCTCCCACTCAGTTTTTCTGCATGCTTCTGGCAATACACTTGAAGCAGAAGGCCATAGTGTTTCCTATTTTCAGTGGCCTCGTGTTTACAGTTTCCACTTTCAGTATTAGATCACCTTCAGATGGTGGCTCAGACTTATCAGTCAGTTCTGTGAAGACACCATGAATGTATTTCTGCTCGATGCATCTGCTTAGAAATAAACATGTAGGTTATGTTTTTAGAAATTCAATCCAGAAGCAGGCTAGGTAGCTGGAAGGTTTGATGCTTTTTGGTCTTTTTACTCTCTACTTTATAAAGTTCATTGTCCCATCAGAGACTTCTCAAAATTTTTCAGTTGCTTGAATTAATTTTTACCATGGTCAGAGGATTTGACTTTTTGTGCTTTCTGCTTTACGTTGCCTGGCTAGATTGCATAAATTGGAAGACTATCTTTAACTGAAAAGGCAACAGAAGAAATAGATGTTTTCAAGCAAATGTGATATTCAAGGTGTGACCTAGCAAGCAGTAAGTTTGAGTCTGTTCATTTTATTTTAGGTAAATAGAATAGTCATAATGGCTGCTAGTATGATGATATTAAAGTAGATTTGATCAATGTTATTTAAAGCAATCTTTCCTGTGTTGGTTTTGTTTGTTTATTCCTCCATGCTGGGCTGATAGAGAGTTGTATGCTCAATTGAATAGTCTTTCTGTGGTGATACAGGTCATAATTCCTTGTTGAGTATCACTCTGAAAGCTATGTGTGTTGATTAACTTCTCTATTTTGACATGTCCTTCGCCTTGGATACTTCGATGAAATTAAATTCTTGGCAAGCTAATGATGCAGAGCAATTTCAATAATATTTGTAAACTTGTCATTTTAGGAAATTAAAATTACTCCCAAGAGAAATGTGGTATATGAATGGGAGCTACTTCTCTGTGAAAATAGAAAATGTTATTGTACTTGCTGCTATTTTGTTGGGCCATGTTACTGTCCAAAATAAAGATAGAGGACTATTCTTAACATGTTCTTCCACTGTGTAACAAATAGTGATTGGCTCTGTTAGAGTCTGTGAAATGGAGAGGAAACTCAGATTGAAAGTGTAAATGAAGCACTGGTGGAAAGGGGTGCACCTGAGCACATGATCCTTCTGACTGTAAGCAGCATATTTAGAGAGATTTACAATGTTTGATTCTTCAGGTACACATTTCAGAAAAAGAAATTTTTATTTTCTCTCTGTATGATTATAATGACAGTATGCTAGATGACAGGTGCTGTAATATGAGAAGGAGAGCTGGAAACAACTCTAGGGGTTGTAAAATCTCATTGTTCATTTCCACTGCTTGGTGTGACTCTTATTTTTAACATGCATGGATTTTGACACTTTTAGTGTAATAATCTATTTACTCTGTGGCATCTCTTGATGTCAATTTAAATACTATTGATTTCTTGTTTTAGGAAAATTACTTAGTAGTTTTATTTTTCTGATTTTTCAGTTTATCATCTTGGGTGTACCTGCTGAGTATGAGAGTCATGAATATTTATCCAGTTACGCTAAACATCCTTTTATGTTGAATTATAGCATGTGGCAAACAGTGTCTGTTTGGAATCTTGTGCAGCTGCAAAATTGGCTTCCAGGAAGGCAGTGTTGCCACTCCTCTTGTTTTGACTATCCATAGGTCTGATTAGAGAGGAACAAGAGGGTGGACTGGTCTCTTAAGTAAATATCTGCTCAATATTCAAAGGTGTTTTCCTTCTTTCTCCATTTGTGATAATACCAAAAGGCAGTGAGCTGCTTTTGCTGATGATCAGGACACCATTTCTGTCCTGGGGAAACCTGTGTTTATGTCCAACAAATCCACTGCTACACCTGCTTAGGCTTTGATTGGTATCTCAAACCTGCGTCAGGGCTATTGTGGCAGCATCTCACTTGTGTTCCTTACTGCCAAGTGTGTAATACAGACTGCCCTGAAGGACAAACTGGCAGCTTCTTGTCACCCACCCAGCAAGTGTAGAGTCTCTGACAGGCTGTCAGTTGGAACCCATAGAGTTTATGTGCAGTAAGATCCCTGTAACAGGAGTGAATCACTCTGTCCATGATGAATAGACAAATTGTCCCTTACTAGCAAGTCAGCTGGAGGGCATTGCAGGAAAATGCCTTTTGGGTGAGCTTTTCTGTTCTCCCCTGTCACAGCAGTTTTCAATCCCTGCAGGGAAAATGTAAACTACACTATCACCTGCAGGCTCTCCTTCAGCATGGTTACTATGACCTGGCTGGGTGGGAAGGGTTGGATTGCTCTCCAGAGATTGGATTTAGGTGTGTTTTTAGTAAAAAGTGAGATAGGGTCAGAGTGTAGGCGTGGAAGGAACATGGACGGTCAAGGCAGCAGGATTGCTCTGTAAGCTCATTTACATTTCTTCTCTTGCACTTCTCATGCACAAAAGGTGATACAGTATCACCTTTTGCAGAGTACCTTGTCTTGCTTCTTGCAGTTCCCTCATGAAAATGAGGTATTTCTGCATAGATACTTTCTAGTGGACAGGTGGACAGTCCAATGTCAAAAGATAGAATAATGCTTCTGAAAAAGTTCTTTTTTTAATCTCTTTCCTCTGGTATCAGCTTCTGCCTGCCCCAAAATATTAGGACAGCACCAAAGAAATGTTTAGACACTGACAACAAAATCAGAATAGTGTTTTAAGGCAGACTTCGTATGCTGTGAGTATCTGGCAGAATTCTTTTCACCATTTTATTTGACGGTATGTGGTATATGTTTGGGCTTTATAGTTGGTGGTTTGGTGTTGGCTTGTTTGCTTTTAGCTTCAGAACAGAAAGAGTTTTCTGATTAGCTCGTGAACACTGAAGAAAAGAAAATGAATCCATAAACCATACTACTTATTTGAAACAAATGTACAGCATTTCAAGCTGCCAGTTTCATCTTTTGTCCTTGCACAAAGAATACATGCACACATTATTCATAAAACAATCCAATGTCCTTGTCTGTAGCAGAGTAAAGCTCAGTGCCCAGAGGACTGATCACTTGGTGATAGCCACACTCTGTGGAGCTTTACTGCCTCACTACTTTTTTCTTTTTCTTTCATTCTGCATTTTTGTTGGACATTAC
The DNA here is from genome assembly GCA_013396875.1 of Vireo altiloquus. Classification (NCBI taxonomy): domain Eukaryota; kingdom Metazoa; phylum Chordata; class Aves; order Passeriformes; family Vireonidae; genus Vireo; species Vireo altiloquus. The sequence goes on along the minus strand of VZRF01000723.1, from coordinate 923,162 downwards.
TTGGAGCCACCTTGAAGCTGAAGCAGGGCAGGGGTGCAGAAGGGCATTGCTTATGTTTCACCAGCATTAAGAAGTGATTGTGGCAAACTCTGTATGGCTTTCATGTTGCTGTGAAGCTTCTATTACTACTGAGATTTGTGCTGCTTAGAATATTTTCTAGAACATTTATTATTGCTTACATTTTTTTGGCAGAATGATGTATCTAAGAGCATAATTTTAGTTTCTTTCTGCTGGGATTCAAAAATATGTCTACTGGGTCCTATTGTCATCCCTTTAATTATGTCTTTATTACTTCTGCAGTGAAATTGGTATCTATACTTGTAAGGCTGGGAGGAAAGAGAATCTTGAGTATGGGCCAGGGTTTTGAGGCTATTGCTGTGATCAAGTGATTTTTTTTCATCTTGGCTTCTGCTTTGATGTTCAGCACTGAGTACCTCTAAACAGTACGCAGGGAATAGGCAGAGCCAAATGATAAAAGAAAGAGTAACTGACTGGCACAGTGAACTAAATTTTGAAAGTATCCCCATTTCAGAAGTCTCTTGGGAGGCTTTAGTCTCCTTTTGACAGAAGACAGAGGCAGTGTTGCAGTGGAGGTAAGTGAAAACACATCTGGGGGAGCGTGGATACAATAAGACACAGATGTCCTGAATTAGTGACCCTGCAGTTTGTGTGTATGCCCCATCTTCTTGATAAAACTCCAGGGGATCTTGTTACTGAATTTGTCAGTGATGGAAATCTCAGAAGAGATGCCAGAGGATTATATTCTTTCACATAAAAAGCCATTCTAGAGGAAGTCAGCAGTGCTTCTTTACTGAGCCTGAAGTCTCACCTGTGACAGGCCTTGTCTTGCAGCTGTGTTCCAGGGCTTGCTTGGGCCATTAGTCCTGCTTTCCATCTATGGCTGTCTTGGGAGACCTCAGGTGATAACAATTGCTCTGATCTTTTCTCCTCACAGACCTCCAGCAGGTATTTGAAAAGAGAGCAGTTAATGCACCAGTACAATAGTTTGTGTAATTGATGTCTTAGCTGAAAAAACCTAAGGTGGGCTGTTGTTTGTGGGGAGTTCAGGTGGTCACTAAGTCTTGACATCAGCATAAATAAAATTGAACAAGGGTCGTAAGGATGAGAAGAAAAAGATAAGGAAAATAATTGTCTTTTAAGCCGCTAGAGGAAAGTTCAGAAAAATTACAAATTTCTTGTAACAGTAGATGAATTGTGAATTGAGTAACTGAGGTCTTCTTATACAGAATTTAACAACAAAAATAGAATACACAATATGCCTGCTATAATTGCTGTCTTCTGCCTGTGCTGAAAAACTTCATCATCTTTCCGTGTGATATCAAAAAGCTCTCATGGGTTTGGGAGTAGGAAGAGTAGTGCACAGAGAAAGGCAGTTCTATTTTTGCTTTATGGGGGTTTTTTTTGTGTTCCTCTTCTTGACTCCTCTGACTTCTATAATTAATAAGTTAATATTTCCTTCTTCATTTGGCTGTCTTGCAAAGGACACTGTAGAATGTCTTTCATAATGGCTTTTCAAGAAGAATATAAACAGCTAAATCAAGACTGTTTTGCTTGTTATTAAGGTTTGAGTAGCGGATGCTAAGTTATGCAGAGTAATTTAAGTTCCAGTACATCATTAATGAGATTGCATTCTATATACTCTGATTTGCATCAGTGCAGAGATACTCCTTTTTATCTTAGGAAAAAAATGAGGAGTTGGAAATGGCTTCTCTCCTGTATTATGTTTTATGCTACTTAATCCAAATTCAATCTTAACTTCAAGTTTTGTGTTTCTTTTTTTTTTTTTATTGAAAAATGTCTTTCTGCTGTCTAAGAAGCTAGAGCTTGGGAAACAAATTAAAAACTGAACTATGGTCAGAATGTGTTTGTTGGTAACTGTGAGCAAGTAAATCACTAGGGGGAAATACAGAATTAGATCTCATTGCTGTATTCAGGCAAATTAAAAAAAAAAAGGCCAAACCCCACCAAGCAGAAGTGATTTGAGGAATCACTATTCAATGTCAGCTGACTGAGGGATGTTGAGAGTGAGCCATCTAATGGCAATCCATTTCCCACAGGACACACAAGACTTACTGATGACTTTCTTTCTATTTTTTTCCCTTATCAGTTGGTGTGGTGTTTGTGTTGTCAATATGAGTGTGACTACTTAATTCTCTGCTGTTTGGATATGCTGATACCACCTCTGTCAAATAAGAGTTGTTGGCAATGTTGGAAGCTGTCTCTGAACCTTGTGCAAGACCCTCCCTGTGCACGAGAGAGAGAGTGAGTGCTGCAGCCAGTGCCTACAATTAGAGAGGGATTCAGTGACTACAGTCACCTGAAAACAGCCAAGAAATAAACAAAGGACCCAACTATGCCCAGCATAAAATGTACTTCTAAAAAAGTACACTTCTGTAAAATGGCCCACAGCAACCAGTGGCTTAGAATGCAGGAAGGATTCTAAGAGGTGATGGTAAAAAGGGTACTTGCTGTGATGGACAGTTCCTTTGTTTTCACATCCACTTCTCCCGAGCAACTAAATCTCCGGTTAATCAAAATCATGGAGGTTTTTGTCATTAAAACATGGCTACTTGTATGCAGAAGTTATGGGGTTTTACTGAATTGTATTGCAGATATGTTTAAAAATGATAATGGTATTTCTTGTTAGTGGTGCAGCTAATACAGTGTTTTGAGAGGAGGAAAGGAATAAAACTCATCAATGTCTGTTATCATAGGAGTAACAGTGGGAGAAGCATCTTACTGTGCTCAAAGATTGCACGAAATTAAAGCATAATCAAATATAGAAGCTGATGGCTTTTCAAGGAGAAACTTGTATTTATATTTTTCAGTACCACCAAAGGAGATGTAATTTGCTACTATGGAAACAAAGGAGAACCAGAACCTATTTACCTAAATGCTGGTAGGTTTTCTTCAGAAAGGTCTGAATATTACTTTTTCTTATGTAGCTGTGTATTGTTCTAGTAATTTAGCTACTTATGCATTGTCTTCATCGACTTCTTTTTTACATTCTTTTAAAAAAAAAGTCCTTGAATTCATGTAAGTTTTTGTTAATAAATTTCAGTAAAGAATCAATAGTTCATTAAAAATTTCTGTCAGTGTACCCACATGCAGTGCAATTAGTGGAATACTGCGTGGTAACTATGGCTGAAGGACAGAAGTCTGTCTTGAGAAATGGGAGTTTTCAAAGGATCTGATCCTAACTCCCCTTACCTAGCAGTTTGAAGGTCACAGTGTGACTGTGCTCCCCCACAGACAGAGTTGGCTTAAAAGAAAAAAAAATCTATCAGGTGGATCGTTTGTAAAATATTTCAAATCTAGTTCTTTACTAGCTAGCTACGGAGAACAAAGCTTCAGAATTCATCATCAGAAAGGCAGTTTAAATGGAACCAGAACACATGGAAGGCTCTGAGCAGTGTAGCTGGTTGGGAACAGTTGATGGAAGAGCCTTATTTTGTGGGCTTTGGTTAATGATCAAAATGTGGCTGCCAGTAGGCAAATTGTTACTGTAGTAATTACAGCATAAATTCTTGGAAATAACAGATTTTGTACAGCTACAAACGTAAAACAGGTCTTAATACAGACATTTTTTAAAAATTAAAGATCTGGCCATGTTGTAATGAGCAACTGAATCACAAATTCTGGGTATCTGCAGACTGTACCAAAGGTAGTTCTGGTCTCTGTGCTTAGAAAATAGACTCCTGTGTCCATGCCTGCCTTCAGGAAGAGAGGATATTTGGTAATCTCTCTTGTCTGGATTGTGGTGAGAGCATGCCTCTGAAGAGAAAGGTCCTTATCCAATGTTGCTTTGAAGTGTTTTTCAAGAGCAAAATCAGAGGCAAAGATAACTTATAATTAATATAGCTAAACTGGATAAGACTAGATTGCAGAAATTATATAATTCTGTTGTGCCTTCTTTATAGTTTAGCAAACCAGAAATTAAAACTAACTGCTGTAGATATGGATTAGAGTACAACTGAAACCAAGTACTGAGCATTAGCACAGGGGAATGCTTAAGCACAGCCCAGCATAAGATGGGAGCCTGCAGTATTCTCTTGTTCAGTAATGGGGCTTGTGTGTTTATGGAACACCTGCAGGTAAAGGTTAGCTGGGGAGTCACTTGCACTTTATAAAATGTTTAAAATATGTAATGACATCTGAAATCAGCAGAATGCACTTTCCAATTAAATTGGGGGGTTTTCTGTGTGTGTGTGTAGGAATATATGGATTGAGTAATTCTTTGTTGGACACACCATGGAAGAAGCTTCAATATGGGAAGCAGCTTTTCACAGAAGTGGTCACGAGAAGTCAAGACCTTACCAAAGAAGACTTGGTGAAGGAGCTTCTTGCAGTGATGAATAATCAAGAGCCGTAAGAACACAATAACTGGAATTTACTCAAAATACAATATGGCCCATTAAAAAAAATGCATATAGAAACTGTTCGGAAAGAAAAAAGCACTTTACCTTGATGTTAATTGAAAGTAGTGCTCTCACAGAGTCTGACTTTCAACAGTATTGATTTTTAAGCAGGAGATACAATTAAGACTACTCCAGTCTTAGAACTCATCAGCTGTGCACTGGTTCCTCTGTGCCCTTTGCTTTTAAAGATTGCACTTCTCTTAGTAAGGGCAATGAGTGTATGACTTGGGATGTATAAGGTGCTTGCTGTCAGCTTTTTGGAGGCTCAGGTAGGTTTGATTACTGCACTTAGAGAAAGTACTTCCTAACATAGATAATAAGATGATTTGGGTGGGAAGGAGCCTTAAAAGATCTTTTATAGTGCCAACCTCTGTCATGGACAGGGACACTGTCCACTAGGCCAGGTTGCTCAGAGACCCATCCAAAGTGGCCTTGAACACTTCCAGGAATGGGCCATCCACAGCTCCTCTGGGTAACCTGTCCCAGGGCTTCAGCTCCCTCACAAGTGGCGAGCAGGTGTGTGTTAGTGGCTTTCACTGTTCTGTATTGCTGCTCAGAGTGCATTGCTGCTCAGAGGGTGGAGAAGCAAGCCATTTTCAAAGTACAACCAGCTACCTTCCTCAAAAGTGCAGTTGTTTCAGGCTAAGTGGTGGAAGGAGGTAAGGAAGTATTTGTACAATTCAGCTGTAGGGATTCAGCCAAGGAAGTTCCAGACAAGGAAGTTTCAGTCAAAGAAGTCCCCAAGAGATGAGTTTGGTAAGAAAGGTTCCTGCACTCAAAACTGATTGTGCAGTGAACCTGGGCCCATCAGCTGGATGTTCAGAAGGAAAGGAAGTAGATACCACTTCAGTGTGCAGACGTGGAGTAGGGTACAGGAGATGGCTGTGGTCCAAATTCATATCATTGCTCACCATCCAATAACTTTCATGTTTACCTTGACTTTTATATGTCTGGGAAGTGACTGGAGTTGAAACAAAGCTGTTTCTGGTATATAGATCCAATTTCCCAAACTTAACAGCAAATTTTAATGCCAGCATTCATGAATGTGGCATTTTTCAGTGGTTCAAAATAAAGGTTTATATTAGAACTCAGACATCTGAGCAACGAGTAGTAATTGGGGAGTCTGCTAAGATGTCTTAATTGCTTTTTTCATCTGATATCAGATCAAGTGATTTTTAAAAAAGTGGTTATACTTTATACTTTTTACTTGTAAAAAGACAAAGGTATAAGATACAATATAGTCAAATGATCTTCCCTTAATGTTCAGTAATTCCATTGGATCACATCTGAAACCATCTGACTATAAAAGGGAAATATTTACTTACAAAAAGCAATATTTAAAACTAAGCCTGTAATCTTTCCAAATCACACTTCAAGATGAAATGATCTTTTCATAATAAATATGAACATGTGGATATGCACTAGCTTTGAACTTTCTTAAAATATCCTGTTTCATATTACTTTGTGATCTCTGTGTGTGTGCATATTACAGGAATTTAGTGCATACAGGGCTTGGTTTAATCATAGAATTCCATTCTTTCCTGATGGGTTTTTGTCCTTTACCCCCTCTCTTCTGCTTCAGCCTTGCCTTTGACTGTGATCCCAGGGATGTCCTGGAACTCCTTCCAGTTCAAGAGGGATGAATGCATTAATATTGGAGAATTTTTAATTTTTTTAAACTGGTTTACTACTTTTTTCAGTCAATTACCAGACCCTGCAATTGAAGACCAAGGGAAGGACTATATCCGTCCTATATTGAACAAGTATGCAGCTTTATGTGTTCGTTGCCCAGATTACGGAACAAGGTAAAAAAATTCATTGCCAGAAATAGATGTGTCCTGGATCAAAGCATATCTCAACTCAAAATTGTGCTATTTTAAGTTTAAATTCTATAGTGACTGCTTTAATTTTTTTTTTTCAGATACTAATCTGGTATAATTCAGTAATGTACTTCCTTAGTCAGTATTTGAGTGTTTGGGATTTGCTGCTGAGGAGCATTTGAAGCTCACATTGTGATTCATCTTTGATAGAGAGCACGACACAGCTTTAACTTGTCCCAGACAAGATAATGCAGTTCTCCTGCTTCCCCAGTGTAGTAGCAGATCTGAGCACCTCTACCTTTGATCTTATCAGATCCTGCAGAACACATTTCTCCTCCACGAGCAGGAATCATGTCATCTGCATTGCTAAATCAGAGTTTGCTTTAGACATAGCATTGTAAAATGAATCTGCCATTTCCATACATTAAAAACTTATTGCTTTTGTTCAGAAGAACCTCTATTTCCACTTCTTCCCTAACTGGTGCTTCTGTTTTTACTGAGATATTCTCACTCTCTGCTGTCTGTTCCACCAAAGCTGCAAGAAGGATAGAATAATACAATGCAAATATTCATTTAATCTAAAATGGCACAAAATTGCTAGTGAACCCTTGTTGCTGTTGGTAGGGGATTGCTACTCTAAAAGTCTGCAAAAAAATTTGTCAGATTGGTCTGTGGCATGGTCAGCCATAGTATTTCTTCTGTAGAGATGGGAGTTAATAAGCAGAGTGCTCACTGCTGCAGGCATTTTAAGTTGGTATTCCGAGAAAAGAGATACTCAGTATTTATGGTGCTTTCTTTAAAATGTATTAAAAGAACATTTTAAATATAGGTTAATGAAGACTTAATATGGTAACAAAGCACCTTCCTCCCCTTGCTTCACAGATTGGAGTCCAGCCATTTCAAAGGAAACAGGGATAAGTTGGTAGAAATACTGACCTTCTGCTGGTGAATTAGCACACATTTCAAGTCTCCCTACAGCTATAATCGTATGCTCATACTTAACTTTCCCTTAGCAACAGGGCTTAGTGAGGTTGTTAACTGGGACTCACCATATTCTTCTGAGGAAATTAAGTGCTTTTTTATACGAATGAACAACTGTGAAGTGACATGGGAAAGGCCACCACATCAGGATGGTGGAAAATTCCTACTGTCAATCATCCCTCTGTGGAAGGGTACTGTAGTGTCCATAGAGAAATGACAGCTTACCCAAAGTGGAATAGATGCACAACTGGCATCTGCTTTTCATGAAAATAGATTTACCCTTTGGAAGGTTCCTAGAGGGAGAAACCTTTTTCTGTGATCATATATCAGTGTCCTGTGATAATAATTAACAGTGTTTAAATCTTAATGGACAGATGATTTGAAGGTGAGGAACGAAGAGAGTACTGTTGATAGTAGTAATCCTTATGGGTACACATAGGTTGTGAAGAAACAGTTTTATGCTACTTCTTTCTGACTGGAGCACTTTGCACTAAATGTAATTTTTATTATACTCTGTGCAGTGAGCACATTTGTGTGTCAGCTGCTGCAAGTGCAGCAGGGAATCAGGACAGTGGAGTGACAGAAGGGACTGAAAATGCTCATTTGAACTTGCCAGGATTGTTTCTGCCCTGCTCATGATAGTGTGGTCAGGGAAAAAAAAATATATATAGTTAAAACATTTGGGAATGAGGGATGGCACCCTGGAAGCTTTTCTAGTGGAGCCCAGGCTTACCCTGGTGCCGTTGCTGTGTTGCAGGACGAACACGGTGGTTCTCGTGGATTCCGAGGGACGCGTTACCTTCACCGAGCGCAACATGATCAATGCTGATGTCAACCAGTGGAAAACAAGCACCTATGAATTCAAACTGCACAGTTAACAACCTTCCACATGAATGGTTTGTAATAATAGCAATGAGAGAACAAGCCATTAAGCTCTAGTAAATGTTTTGTGCCAGCCTCCACAAGCTAAAAATAGCAAGGAAAGCAAAAGTTTAAATAAACTGATAGCACACTCTATCAAGCTCACAAATGCTTTGGAGAAAACCAGATGAAGATGCTGTTTTTACATGAAGTAGCAACTTACAATCAGAAATATTTTATTTAATATCACCTTGCCTTCAAGGCAAGGCTATCTTTGTCCAAGACAAAGTCAGTAATTTTTTGTGGGTGTGGATTTTTTTAAAGATGTTTTAAGTAGACTTAAACTTGTTTTTAGTTCTAATGGCAGGAAACATTTGCTGCTTTTATTGCTGTATATGAAGGTTTTACCAAACTTTGCTTTACCTTCAGCATATGCTGTTAAGATTGTCCAGCTGATGCCAATGTGCATTAAATGAATGTATGTTATCCTGGTAGCGTTAAGTGCTTTAGTCTCATTTAAGCTTTTCAGTGCCATTGTGCAATGGTTCTGCCTGGGGACGGCAGAGAGGGGGGATTCTTTACATTTGTTTTTCTGTAGATAATACAGCAATATATCTTATTTCTAAAACTTGATTTGAGAATCAAAATAGGGAATTTAGTTCAGTCTCTGTTCACTTTTACTGAAAGAACCATGGGAGCAGACTTGCTTATCTTTGACCTGAATAAAACTATTTGTGCTGTGACATCCTGTTTCCTGATAGTCTAATTAGCAATATTCGTTATTTTCTTCCCCAGCAAGCAGGTAAGAGTACGTGTTTGCAAACAGAAGATGAAAATGAGGTTTTTGTGTATTAGCTGTCTAGTGCATACAAAATTTTGGATTCATTTCTTTATTGGTATAATATATTAGAGCCTGGAGTGACTGCTCATAGATTTTTAGTAAAAATAGCTATGTGTTGTAAGGTGACACTGTTACAGTCTTACATTGCTGAAAAAGTTGGGTATTAAGAGGTACTTCCTATGTTCTAACACCTGTGAATTAAAGAGCTATTTAAATGCATGCTTTTTTCAATTATTCAGTGCCAGTGTAGGTAATAGAAGATTCTAGCTAATATCAGGATATTTGAAAACTCTAAGCTATTTTTGTTTCTATTGATGTTCTGTTTTGACTTATTTTGAATACTGAATATTAGGTTAGTAGTGGATCACCACTATTTTTTTTTTCCTTTAGGTATGCTGCCTGTATTCTTTTCACAAGCCTCTGATTTCAGTTAATTATTGCAAAGTAGCCAGATTTTTGCTACTCTTTGGAACACATGCAGCTGTGTTTCTGTACTCAAGCTGGTGTGTCTGTGGTGTGTCTGGGCATTCCTCTGTGTGTGTGTGTGTGTGTGTGTAAAATGGAGGCAGCAGTAAGTGAGACTTTCCACTGAGTTGAAGTACTGTGAAAGGCCATTCCCAGATTTGTAATTATCAGGACATGCTAAAGCAGCATTTAGTCAAATCTCTTCTTTATATTAGCATATTTATCTAGATAGCAGGACTGCTTGCATGACTGGTCACAGGTTGTTGATTCAGTTCAACAGGTTGTTGATTCAGATTTGACTTTTTGACCACCTTCATTGCAAGACAATCAACAGTTGTGTTGTACATGGTTTAGAACTCGAAGCCTTCCACACCATCCTTCTGAGCTGCAGGAAATGGTCAGCCCTTTTTAAATTTTAATGACTTGTTAAACCCTATATTTGTATGGATAAAAATGTTAACTGTTATTTTTAGATGCAAAGAAATAGCTATAGCTGTCTTAAATTTTAATTTGACACATGCATACCTAGAAACAAAGCCCTGCCTCAGTAGCTTGCTCTGAGAGTTTGCATAGCAAACCTTTTTATGTCCACTTACAAATAGTGAATATTTAAACATGACATTCTCTTTGAAGGCATTATCTTAAAGGCAAGCAAAATACTTGCATGCAGTATCATGCTAAAAGCATTTATAAACTTTGGTTTTTTATAGCAGTCCTGTAATAATGACAATTTATTCTTAGTTTTTACATATAGGCAAAGAAAGGCAATGATGAGAACTTAGACGTAAATACAGATTATAATCATTTTGCTGTGCTTGAATCAAAATTCTAAATCTGGGATTTGCTTTTGCTGATAATTAAAGCAAACAGGAAAGAGCCCAAACCTTGGATATTGTTTTTTACCATGTCAGAATAGCTAATAAAGTTAGCTTTTTTAACTTCTTTGGAAGCTTGTGAAAGTTTTGTCATTGGCTTCAGTGGAAAGAGGATCAGGACTGCTGTGCAGATGTCAGCAAGTGGTGCTTGTCCATAAAAGTGATAAGGTATTTGTGAAGTGCATAATCTACTCTGTGCAAATTAGAGTTACAATGAATCTACTGGAAAAAGTAGAATGTACCTACAGTTAATAAAGTGTTTTATTTTTATAAAAGTATTTTTAATAATAAAAGGGAAATTTAAATACCAGTTTTAAAGGGTATAAAGGAAAAAAGTGTATGTAGAAAACTATTGCATGGCATTTTACTAAGTTTGCTTATATATATCATCTCTTCAAAGTCATAGATTTGCAAGAGATTTTTGTTTCCTGATTTTTTTCTATTGGAATGGTAGTGGAAGAAATTTTAAAACGTGTAAAAAACTCATTTATGTTTTTTTGCTTAAAATTGTGTCATAATTGTTTACATGTGTGTTCAAAACTAGAATCAGAATAAAGTCAACCTGGTGACCAGTCTTTGTTGACATTAGTAGATTGTGCATTTTTGCACATATGTTTTTGTTCATTTGCCTGTAACTTGGTGTGATAACAATGAAGTAAAATCTCTCTTGGCATATTAGCAATGAAGAAGCTGTAAGTTAATTTCTGGTACTTAATTCCATTTTAAGAATGCTGTTATTTCTGGGGGTGGGGGGGGTTTATGTTGTGTTGTGGGTGTTTTTTAATTCTATGTTATTGTGTGGTTGTCTTACCCAGGTAAGAAACCTGAAAATATTTGAAAGGTAGGAAAGAGCAAAAGCAATGCTTCCTTAGAGGAAAGTGGACCCTCACAAAATGCTGCTGAAGGATGGGAATCCAGGTTCACTGTGGAAAAAGCCTGGATCCATGGCAGACCTGAGACTCTCTAGTAGAGCATGCATTAATGAACTGGACCCTGCAGTGGAGCTGGAGTTGTCTCATCTCCCTCCTAGTAGCTTAATAAACCACACCTGAACAGAGCAGAGGATGAGTTGGGCCTTTGGAGGTCCTCACTATGTTCAAAGCTTAACTGATACTTGTTGTGACAAATGAAATACACCAAACCAAATATTAAAATAAAATATGGATAAGAGTTGGAACACTATTTTCGTAATATCATAAGGAAATAAGTAATTCTGAAATGAATCTATGAAATACTAAGCAGTAATAAGGCAATAATTAAAGCATCTTACATTTAAATTTTAGCCTGTAGAACTTAATGCACGTTTATGGCTCAGCAAGCATTCCTATTTATATGGAATATTAGCTACTAGGAGTTAGTTTTATTTCATTCAGATTGATGTAATAGAACATAGCTGATGTTCTTCATCTGATTCATTTTCTGCAGAGAAGTCTTGTTGATAGCTTCTGAGGATCTAGGAAATAGTCTTGACTTGGTGAAGATAGAATCAGTATTGCAATCAGCTGGAGAGGCATGAACTGTGAGAATTACAAAACCCATCAGTATGACTCATGCTGTGAAATGTAGGTTAAGGTGAACAGAGTGAAGAAATGTTGAATACATTTCATATATATATAAATTATCTCTGTAACATTGTGTATCAAGAACTTAGAAGCTGAATGAAAAAACCAGTATCATTGACGTGCTCAAATTTACCATATCTTTTAAAACAGAAGACATAAGCACTGAATTTAGGATCACAGATGAAGGAGAAATAATAAATATTATAGTATTAGGTAAGATAACCAAAAATTACAATTCCTAAGTCGTACACAACGTGAATGAGAAAAAAAGCAATTTCTCTGCTGATGCACAATAAATTTTTGTGTCTTTGTACTAGAAAGATAAATGGAGAAAAACAAGTGAAAGCTAAAAACAGATGAGAAGATGGAGAAATGGAGAACAGAGAACACACAATGATGTTCTGGTTTGTGATCCTGTTCTTTTTGAGGCCTCTGAGAAGGACAGTGCCTGCTAAGGCACTCAGGTACCTTCAAACTTCCCTCTGATGATGCAAGAGTGTTTTCCATGGGTGTCTCGCCTGACACAGCAGCCCTGACAGACACAGAACCAGCCTTGGTCAGTAACTTGCCAGCCTGGCTAAACACATTGCTCACTTCTGTTCGGTGGAGAAAACCACATCACTTTTCAGATGTTAATTAAGATATATTAAATAATAAACTGGAAAATATGTGAAGCCAGTAGTGTCTCTTCTTGTGGTCCAACATTATAATTAGTATTCAATGATTGAGGCTTTTGCCTCTGTTAAAGGAATGTGCTCTTCCAAGAAAAAGTTGAATGGGGAAGCTAGGGGATTTTTTCTCTCCTGGTACTGTCTCTGCTGTGAACAGCTACTCAAAATAACTACATAAAGCCAGGTCTTAGTCAGATGCATTATCCTGTTTGTCATGTCTCACTGGAATGACTGGCATTTAGAGAGGAATTAACTGTCCTCTCAATTACAGATGGGTCTGCATTATCACCCTGCTTTGATAAGCAGTGCCCTTACATGGTTTTCCTGATAGTCTCCATTACTGTGCCTTGGCTCACGTTTCAGGTCACAGGGCCTAGGCTGGTTTCAGATGGAACAGAACAGGTAGGTGTGTGTGAGGAATGCACCAAATGTTCTCTCACAGGTAAAGGTAAAGGATTTAACCTGAGCAAAACTCTCTGAAATGCACCTTGCATGAAGATTAAGTACTCTGCACCAATTGTTTTGCTGCATAAATCTTCATATGTTGGCCTGCTGTACTTCTAGATGTAGCATATATGGGTGTGTTGTATCACTATCTTTGTAATATGGCAGTTGCAAATTTTTCTGTTTTCTTTAGCAATGTGTTGTGCCAGTCAAGTCTGAGTTCTCTCTTGTGGTAATGTGCATGAGTTTAGACTGGCAAAGCAATTCCAGGATGGCAATTGCATAAAAAACAACCCTAGCAGCACAACTGTGCTTTCAGGACTGTGATTTATTTGGCCTCTGTCAGGGAAAACAAAGGTACTGACATTTATGGTTTTGCTTGTATAAATGCAAGTACACCTGGGTTTTTGACAGCCAAAGATTACGCTTCTGATTCATGTCTGTGTGCTGCCAGCAGTATATGGAGGAGTCCAGGCTAAGGGATTGCAGCAACAGCTTCCTAGCTGTAGTTGACACAAAGTGTGTACAACAGAGTGTGCTTTGTTACCACAGCTTTGAGTTAGAAACATCACGGTGTATAATGGCTCACTAGAAAAATTACCATGCAACAGCAGCTGGGGAGAAGCCAAATGTCTGAAGTAGTTGTCAGTGCAATACTACTGCAACTCTGTGAAGTGACTAAGCTTGCCTTTGCAGGGGTGGTTTAACTGGTGGAGATGGACGATGTGCAAACAGCCACGAGGCTGACTCAGAGGATGTTTTTTCTTTTAGATTTATAAAGAGCAGATAAATATTGCTTATTTCAGAAAAGTATTCTGAACTATTTGGATGACAGGGCCTATAGAAAGCAAAGTATGAAGATTACTGTTCTGTCCCAGATAGATTTTTTTTTTTCCCCTCTGATATTCCCCCTAGATAAATTGAGTGTATTTAAGAATGCAGGATTTTCAGCTGTAGGAATAGGTTTGTTCTATGTATGAAGAACAAGTAAGGAAAGCCTCAGTCATGGTAGGCTAGCACCAGCCCAGGTCCAACTGGCATTGAACAGAATGTTGCTTCTGAATGGCTTGTGCAGTCCAGTTTCTAATGTGAAGGTCACTTAGTTTTGGCTTTTTTTTTTCTTGTTTTAATTTCCAGATTTGAATGTAAAGCTGTTACTTTTTATTTGACCTCTTAGACATCATACCCCACTTTGAGCAATATTGCCTTTAGAAAAATGTCTGCATTATTGGGAACATTCTGCCAGCAGTCTGAAACTTGGGAGAGCCGTTCGGATGAAGTGTTTCCAGCAGGAAAATCAGAAGTTATATTGATTCTGTAGACAACACAATTTACTTTATGATGAATCTGTGAATGGCAAGAGCAAGATGAGTAATTCTGTGATATCGTTTAGCTGAAAGATGTGCCTACTCGATTATTTTTTGTAGCAATCAACCACCTCTTTTGACATTCAAGAAGCTGATATGAGAATGCTCATGGGGTCTTTTTGACATCTCTTTCCATGGCTGTGAAGTGATGACTGACAGAGATTAGATTGAGGAGAGCAGATTGCAGCAAAAAGTGAAAGACAAAGACATGGAATGCAAGCAAATTCCGGTTTACCAATGCAAAAAAAAAGTCAAAAGCTGCAGTGCAACTTGACTGAAATAAAAGTAATGCAGGCTGAGCAAAACTTGTCTTGCAGTAGCTTTTGCTGTTGGAACAACGCAGTATGTGCTGCAGCTACTGACATAGGAAGAATATGAAAAAGCCACTGGCTCCACCTAATTTTCATTCTGATGAGTGCAGCCTGTTAATTTTATTGGGAAGCTCATAGTTTTGTCTTTATAGGCTTGATTGCGGTATTTTGGGTTGACAGCAGTAGTTTCTGTCCAGCCTTTGACATCCTGTATTTGAAAATCTCCTTGTCATTAGGAACTGGTTTTTTGTTGATAATTATACTGATGCCAGGATGATTTTTTGCCTTTTCTTTTATACCCCTCTTATATACTCTTTCATATAGTTTTATGTATTCTTAGTGCTTTTAGCTTACATACTTGTAATTTTCTAAGTCTGATAACTTAAACCCACCGTTAAACCAGAAGACCAAACATCCTGGAAGCCCCAGACACCAAGGTCCTCTCCAAAACATACTTTTGTAAACTAAGATAGGCCCATCCAGAGAGAAAGTTCCTCAGAACAGGGAGTTCACTCGAGCTTCTCACTGGGGAATCTTTGATAGATATGCTAATCTGCAAAGCCTATAATTGTGTGTATTTCAGTGTGTGAATGTTCAGTGTGTGCATTTCGAAGCATTCCACTTGGATGAAGTGCTGTACCCAAGGATCCTTAAATAAATACCAAGGTAAAACCCCCTTTTCCCTATAAACCATGTTTTGGTTTTAATTTTAAGACCAGAAAAAGGCAACAATACTTCATGGTATTATGGTTAATCCTGATTGCGCCATGCAGGTGGACCTCTACACTTGTAATTCAAAAGTGGAAGATTTTTGTGCACGTTTGACAAATCTTTTATCAAAAGTCCAGGTGATGAGAATTTTCAGGGGAATTTGCACCTTGTTAGACATAGCAGATCAGATTTAATTCTCTAGAGGTCACATCAGCCTTCTGGATTAAAAATTTAACCACAATTTGAGCACTGTTTTGATGAATCCACTATTGCACCATTAATTTAAGACATAGTATTATGATTCTCTGAAAACAGATGCACAATGGAAAAACTAAAACCGGTTATTTTTTTTATTTTTAAAGTACTGAAGGCATTTTAATTCTCCAGCTCTATTCAAAAATCTGTATGTGCCTCATCCAATCCTAACTAAAGCATTGCTGTTCACATACATATAAAAAAATTTAACCTGTTTTCTGAAGCCTGTGATCATCTTAACTGCTATAGTTCATTTATGCAGTCACATAAATGGGATGCCAATGAGCCACAATATTTCTATTTTCAAAGGCCCTTTGAGAGGAACAATCTTCTGTCCCAGTGTTAGCAATTTGAGGTGACCTGACACAGCAAATGCCAACATCAACTCGATCTGTTTACTTAATCGTGAGATCTTTTTCTTCAGCTTTGACAGCTGAAGTGTGATGTGAGTGGCTGTTTTGCAAACTGTGGGTGTTTATTAAATGCGTGTTCTGAAGTGGTTTGTTTTAACATTAATAAAAGCAGTCGTAATTTTAAAATCACTAAAATAATGGCTGCAGTGCAGAAGCCTGTTACGGGGAATTAAAAATTAGAAACTGCTTTTAGTTGAAACTGTGTTCAGTTTTTGAGGGCAGCTTGCAATGATTTAAAGCAGTTTCATTATGATCATTATTGTTGACACGGTACCGTGACATTATGTCCAAATTATCACCCTATCATTAGATGTGTTTGTCCAGCGAGACAAACACAAAGATAGAAAGGCCTAACAGTGGTCTTCTGAATAAGTTTTTAAAAGTATTTTCAGGGGAATAGCTGTTCACATACATATAGTATTTGGGGACCTCAAAGACGAGATCAGTGAAATCCTAGAAAAAGATTCTCATGTCCTGGTTACACGTGAAAAAACCACAAACATACTGTTGGTGATGAAACCAGGATGTATTATCACAATATTTTGTGTCTGATGTTGATTTCAGACTAGTGAAGGACAAAAGAAGCAACCCTATAAATAAGTGTATCAATAAAAGCTATCTATCACTCACAAATAGTAAAATAACACAGCAAATTAGGACAGCAAATGTTCATTAACACTTTAGAAGTAATTTTACATAAATTGTGTAAGATATTTTCAATAATTATTTACGAGTTGTGTCTAAACACTGCAGTCAGATCTGGGACTTGTTCTGTGAACTGCTTAGTACACACAGCATGAGAAATAGCCCTACTTTGATTTATCATTTAGGTAAATAAGTCTTGAAGCAGTAATGCTGCAGTTTTGCTGCTTAAAGATACAAAACAGCGTTTGTAGGGAAAAGTGGTTTTTTTTGTCGCTGGTCCATAGCGGGAGAAAAGCCCCGAGCGGTGCCCGGGCCACACAAAGGATCCGCCCGCCCCGNAAAGGGCCCCCCCCGCCCCGCCATGGCCCGGGCCTGTGAGGGCGGGTGTCTGCCGCGTCTCTATTGGCGGAGTGGGCTGACAGGCACGGGAATGGGCCAATGGCCGTCGGGATTTCAAATCGCGGACGGCGGACGCTGCGGCCGCCATTGGCGCGGCGCGCGCGGGGTCCCGCCCGCGGGGAGCGGAGGAGCCCAGCGCAGGCGTTTAAAGATGGCGGCGGCGCGGAGTGCGGGACGGCGATCGTGAGGCGGCCGGACTCGCCCTCGCTCGCAGCCCCGGCACAGGAGCGGCGGGGCCGCCGGGGATGGCCCAGNTGCCGCCTGCCCGGCGCGGCCCCCGGGCGCGAAGCCCAGAGGAGCCTCTCCCCGAGCACCGACATCCCATCGCTGGAGCTGGAAGGTGCAGCCCTGCCCGGCTGGTATTGCCGTGCGGCGCTTCCCCTACTCCCGGCCTGAGCGGCCTCTACTCAGACCTGCTGTTTTGTTTTGTTTAGGGTTTTTCTTTGGTTGTTTTGGGATTTTTTTTTTT
>VZRF01000723.1:862728-905604 GCA_013396875.1 Vireo altiloquus | reverse complement strand
ACCTCCTTACTCGCGTCGCCTTGGGATTGTGTTCAGGATGGTGGACGGGAAGGAAACGCCATGTCTGTACCTCCTCGTCCGGGGTGATGGGGAGTGGGCTCCGGCGGCCCCTGCAGCGTGGCTCGGGTCCGTGCGTGTCTGGCCCAGGGAGGCACGGGGCAGGTTCCGCCGGCCGCAGCCCTTTGTACAGGGCACAGGAGCGTGTCTCGCCTCCTGAGCAAAGTTAGGAAGAAAAGGCACCAAGGTGCGTGCGGGCGCACGGGGTCTTTTTTAGTTCTGGTACATTAAAGATAATGTGATATTTCTGTAACTCTCAGGATTCTTCTTCGTCTCCTCTTTCTGTTAATAGCAAATTATCTCGTTCAGCCTTTGAAAGGTTAATTGTCCCAGCTTTCTTCAGCTTTTTTTGGTTGAAAATAGTTCGTTCTTTTGTATTTCCTTTCCTTAGGCTTCGGATTTGTCTGCAGAGTTTGTTTGCCGGCTGAGACCTGAATATCCAGGCGTTGCTCGACCATAAACTGGAATTGGGCAAACGCATTCAATTTCTTTATTGAGTTAGAGGTCTTGGAATCAGATCTCTTATTTTTGTGATTTGAGAAATTTTTCTGCCTGTTTAGGTAATTAAACTTAGGGGTTCCTATTTTTGATTCTGGATGAGGAGTTGGGTCGCTAGATTTTTTGGGCAGCTCCTTTTGATTATCAGAGTTGTTTTGCTTTTGAGAAAGAGAAGGGAATTTGGTTCCATTATGTGTGTTGGTTTTCTTTACAAGTAAGAAGCTTACATATGATATGAAAGGAAGAATATATCTTCTCCTTCCTAGGCTCTGATTTTCACCTTTTTTTGTAAATCAGTTTCTTGTCTTACATAATTAATCAAACCATCTAAACCCTGCCAGAATACTGGTGAAGCTCTACAAGCAGGTGTTGTTTTGCTATTTCTGAGGGTGCCTTTCCAAAATAATGTGCTCTCTTCCTTCTGAAATGGGATGAAGCTTTATGAGCTAGAGAAGTTCTTGAGCCTTATCTGTATTTGCCACTGATAATGTTGTTGTTAGGCCCTGGCTGCATTTTCTTAAAGTTCTTTGGTGACTGACTTACACAAAGTGGTTGTTTCCTTCAGAATCTTTCTACTCTACAGCTGAAAATGAGAAGAGATGAGTTCTTACGTGTAGTAGTTATCTTAAAGAATATTTCATCTGGCACTTTCTGTTCTGGTTTAAGGAAAATCAGTCCCTTCGGGTTTGGTTTTTTTTTTTTTTTTTAAGTGGTGGTAATAAATAGAGTTAACTTATGTCTAGAGCTGTATGTATTGAAAAGACACACTAGCTATAATAAAAAGAAGGTAGATGACTGTGAGTGGGGTTAATGGACCAGCACCAGAGTTGGCATTTAAGGCTGGAAGATGAGGAGGAGGACTTTGTATTTGGTTGGCAAATGAGGAGAATTTGCTCTGAGCCACTCTTCCTTCTGGGGTCCACTGAATGTGAAGTAAGCAGTCGCTGACACAGTTTCTTTTCAAAAGTGACTTTTTGAAGAGAGAATCTGTGGTATGCTCTTCCTTGCTGCAGCTACAGGTATTTGTAAAGAAAATATGTTCTTTATTAAACTCATTTCTAGACTGCTGACCTGCTGTAACTGAAGGGAATTTTTCTTTGAGTTTGGTTTGGACGATGCTGGTTACAAATTTTAAGATTCTGTTTTTTTCATGCCTTGAAAAAAGTTACCCTTTTCTCTGTGTATTTCTCTCCCATCCCTTTTCTATCTGATTGTGGGAATGGGCAGTGGTACTTATTAAACTAAGTAGTTTTGGTTTTTCCCAATCGGCCTTTAAAGGATATCTGTAAGACAACCAGTCTAAGATTACTCTGCCTTTGTTGGGACCTATGCAGTTTGCTACATTACATTTATGTGTCCCCCCATGTCTATATTGTTGAGTTTACTTTATGACATGGAACTTTTTTAAATGATCAGCTAAAAGAAGAGCAAACAGTTGAAAATGTGGAAATTCTGTGTGTTGGTGATGTGCAGAAAATGAGCTGTGCACTCATGTTTTCAGTGTTTTGTACTGCCTGGTGCAGCTGCCAGTGGTGTTGTGTCTCTTTGGAAGGAATCCATATGGAAACTGTTAATGGAACTTGATGGAGCCTTAGAGAATAAAATCTGTTCTTTCAGGACTATTTAATTAAGGATGACAATAGGCAAACTGACTTACGTAGATGTAACTTGGTATGCTGAGCCTGTTTGTGTATGGCAGTTACTTTCCCTTATCTAAGGCCGGTTTGGCCATTTGTAACCTACAAGCTCATCTAACTCATCCTTTTGCCTTTCCTCCCTTTCTGTCTTTCCAAATACCTGATAGCTCAGTGGTTTTGTTGGTTTGTGGTTTTTTTCCCAGCCCCTGGTATAAAGGGCATATTGTAATGCCAGCCGGCAGGGAAGAAGATGGGAATTGGACCTGTGTTCCTCTGCTTCTGCCTTGCTTTTTGTAGCTTACAGGCAGGTATTGTAGGCCACTGTAACTGCAGAGCTACTGTTACCTGTGATCAAAAGAGAAAAAACCCCTTGCTACAGTGTTGGAATAGTAACAAGCAGACCTTTCTTTGGAAGCTTCCAGGTATCCCCGTGGTGATGGGCACACCTGGCACTGGATTTCTACAATTATAAAGTTAATTAATTAGAATATCTAATAGGTACATCCAGCAGGAGACTAAGTTGCCCCATTAACCAACCTCTAGGCCAGCCTTTTGGAGTTCATCCAAGGGTTGTCTCCCCCACTTCTTATTATGACTTATTATGTCTTATTCTAGGTCCCCTACTTAGAATGAGACTAAACAATATGTCAGGAATGTGTTTAGAGGGTCAGCTTATTGTTCTAAAATCTAAGGGAAAGAGTAAGAAAAGTACTAGAGTTAGTTAAGGAGCTATATAACTATATGATAGTAGTCTACAGAGGTACAAATATATGAAAAATGTATGAAAAAGCAAAAATCTTTTTGGCATCACTTGCAGGCTGTTATCTTACCATAGGGATGTGGTAGGTTCATGGCTAGAAGTGGGAAAAACTCATTTGAACCCATCTTGGTCTAGTACTTTTCCTGAGCACAGTGTTTGTACTGAGGAGCTTACAATCCTTGGCAGTGATTTGCTATTCATCGTTCAGCTGTTCATCGTTTCTCGGCCAGCAAGAAAGGGAAGACAACAAGAATTTAATTGTTACCAGTGCTTGAATAGAATAACAAGACATCTTTCCTGCAAATAGCAGAGGTGTTCTATCAGTGATCCTCCAAAGCTGGGCAGGTAAAGGTTAAGTTCTTATGTTTTGACATTGTGTTGTTAAAATACACTTGAGCATAGGAGCAGGTCAGGGATTCTCAAGTGGCATTCACGATCATGTGTTTTGCCTTGTCAAAAATAAGTCTTTCTAGTTGGCCCAGGTAGCTCCTTGAACACAAGGGAAGGTTTTGCTTGTTCAAATTGTAGAAAGCTGATTTCGGTATTTCATTTCTGTGTGAACTACTTCTACTAGCTCTTTTCAAGAGTCTTTAGAACACTCTTTAAGGTGGAAAAATTAGATGACTAAGGCATTTAGTTTCCAGGAATTACTGAACTCATGGAGTGACTTTCTTGATTCTTTTGTTCAGAATTAAGATGCTAATGGTTTACTATGAAGAATTCAATTATCTGTCATTCACTTTTTTTTGCTTTTTTAATGAAGATGAGGAAGTTTATTAGGCAAATATATTTCTAGGGATATTTTCTACAAAATTACATGTTTCAGAACCTATTGAAAAATGAAGGAATTGTTTATTTCTGAGGTCGTTGTATGTAGGATGGAATGAATTTAAGTATTATAGAATTGCTTGTCTTACTGGTGAATGAGCCATTTTTCAATCTGAAAATGTGTTGGTATCAGAGAAGATGGGATTATTTTAAGAGTTCTTATCAGTCTTTTTCCTTAGTAATTTTATACTGCATGTCAAACTCAGTATGTTGGATGTGTCACAGTTTTGAGTATGTTTAAAAAACCTCACCCACATCGAAAAACTACCACAAAATATGAAAACTCCTCTGCTGCCCCAGCAGAACTTGCTTTGTTGCCAAGTTAAGAGTTTGCTCTGTTATATATATTATGCTTTCTTCCAGCTTCCAGGTAGGTAACTTCTGTATGTTGCCTTATTTTAGTTGATCCTGTTATAACTTCTGATTCCTCGCTTCGTGCCTTGCCCCAGTTGGTGTTTGGATATTGCTGTTGGTTTGTTGTGCCTGGGCTGATGCAGAGATACATGAGAGAATTACACTTGGTTTCTCTAAGTCCCTCATGGCAACCCAGACCTTCTGCCCTGTTGCCTGCAATGTTACACAACAACAGGAAAGATCTTGGAGCTTGTCTTTTTAGAACACTTGGGTAGACTTTCTCTGCCAGCTGGGAATAGTTTGAACAGAGCAGATTCAGCCAGCTGGCTGCCTGGGGCAGAGTGACAGTGCTTCATATGTAGCTTGTAGGAAGATTTAAGCCTAGTTCGGTCTGGCATGGAGGGACTTGGAAAAACCAAAATAAGCAGGTAAGAAATGATCCTTCTTTCCCTAGGTGCTTGTGGTCCAGCACAGATGACAAAAGTATCACTGAAGAAGCCATCATAGAAAGAACCACCTAATATGAAAAACCCTAAACAAACACACCCCATCCCCTGTTAAATTTCCTAGAGGAACTGAATACTTTTTCCAAGTTAAATTCCTTAAAACATTGACTTCTAAATACCTTCCAGAATTAATTTGAGCTTTAGTGCTATGTATCTGGACCTGAATTCCTTGGACATAAAGAATAAATCATTCCATAATAGTGCAAAATACAAGATCAAATGTCTAATATCTGGTTATCTAGAGAGTAAGTTTCTGTGAGATTTTAGTAAATTGTGAGATTTCAAAAATAGCTAATAACTTAAACTTTGAAAAGCCATGACCATAGTCTTTAAAATCTTGTTGGTTTTGCAGATTATCTTAAACTGTAAGCTAATTATCCTTTCTTCTGTGTGGGTAAGTATGGCTTGAATACCAGGTTGTTTCAAATCATGGGAAAAATTCCCCAAAATGCACAGTTTTTAGTCTGTCATGCTTAATGCCCTGCCTGCTAACCAAGCAGAGATAGTCAGCTAATCATAAAGGCAACTGTGTTAGCAAATTCTTGGGCTGGTCTACAGCTCAAGCAGTGAATCCACTCTAGTTTCAGCCTCATTCAAGATGGTATCTGGGTACCCTGCTTTTCTCATTGTGTCACTCTTCTACTTGAAATTTATGCTGGAAAGAGTGGCATGTTTTCTTTCTGCCTGGGATACTATTTCCATTTTTTTCTTGTGACAATTTTTTTTTTGTTTGTTTCCTCTTGTAGGTTGAAAGAAGAAAAGGAGACCAGTTTGTCCAGTGAAGATGCACTCTTAATCTTCAGCTATTTAAGCTGAATGCATTGTGATTTCCAATAATTGAGACAGTGATTCTGAAAGCTGTCTACATTAATGAAAAGAACAATGTAGTCAGCTTAACTGAATCATCAGTGTTGCATATTGAATAGAACATGATAAACCAATCCTGATGGACTTATGCATGTTAGGAATATAGAGATAAACATTTATTAAAGCATTGTTTATTTTAAAACAGTAGTTTTAAAAATGGAGAACTATGAAAATGTACCACCCCTCCCTAAAGAACCTGCAAGAGAAATGAATGTGGAGAATCACACTTGTCCCCCACCTCTGCCGCCCAACGAACAGCCTCCACCACCTCCCCTGCAAACGTCCAGTGACGCAGAGGTAATGGACGTTGGCTCTGGTGGTGATGGACAGTCAGATACCCCTGCTGGGGACACGCACAGTCTCTGCAGAACACAGCTGCTCACAAAGGGATCTGCCTGCTACAAAAGTCGTCTTATCATAGACCCCAAGAGTAGTGACCAAAGCCCGAGAACTGCTCGTCACGCACCGTCAGTTCGAAAGTTCACCCCAGATCTTAAGTTACTGAAGGACGTGAAGATTAGTGTTAGCTTTACAGAAAGCTGCAAAAGCAAAGATAGGAAAGTTCTGTACACTGGAGTTGAGCAGGATTATAAGGCAGATACAGAGTTGGGTATTAATAATGTCAATGGGGATTTGCATGTTTGTCCTTTCGGTGGTAATAATGGTAAAGCTGTAGGGCTAGGGGGTGAAAGCGATGACAAGAAGGATGATGAAAATGATATTGATCAGGAAAAGAGAGTGGAATTTGCAGTTCTGGATGAGCTAGAAGACTTTACCGACAATTTGATGGAAATAGATGAAGAAGGAGGAGGGTTCACATCTAAAGCAATCGTTCAGAGAGATAAAGTGGATGAAGAAACCTTGAATTTCTCATACGAGGTAGGTAAATCCAGAGGTCTTTGCTGGGTAAGAGGTTTCCAAGTGGCTAGAAAAAAATATGCAAAGAAACAATCTCTTCTAAAAGTGTGCAGTACATGAGTCAAAACCGCAGAATTTTCAGAGACAGCTTTGGCTGAGTACTTCTATAAACTATTTTAGTCAAACTTCTGGGTTGTGTGGCAGCTTGTATAGTTTTTTGTAAAAACAGCATTTAAAAGTCTTCTCACACAATTGCAATTCATTTTATCATGTAGATCCTAGTTCTCACAAACTTATTTTCTTATTTTTCAGTCTTTTTACTGGAATCATTGGAAATTTCTAGTTTCTCTCTGTATGGAAGTGCATATCAAAAATGTCTGCTTTCTCTTTGCAAGGGAAAAGGGAGGTTGGTAGACCCAGAAGGGTGGTGTCTGATGAAGTCTTTTTCAGGATGACTTTGATAATGATGTGGATGCTCTGCTGGAAGAGGGTCTTCGAGCACCCAAAACAAGGAGACTAGATAATGAGAAATACGGTGGTGAAAGTGATCACCAGTCTGATGGAGAGACAAGTGTGCAGCCAATGATGACCAAAATTAAAACTGTACTGAAGAGTAAGTTAATGTGCATTTAATAACGGTAGATACTGTGTATGGCTTGTGTCTGTAGGACAAAAGGATATCAACAAGCAAAGTGTGGGATAGCAATTTGTGTGAAATTGTTCATGTGTTGGAAAATTTCATTGTTGGGACGCTTCTTAATGTGGAATATGATTTTTCATATTCTTAAGCAGTGAAGTTGATTTTTGCTTTTGATCTGTTGTATGTAATAAGAACGTATTTTAGTGCATGGAATTGTGAAAAATCATGAAGAATATTAACTCAGTGGTGGGGAGGTGAACAAGGGTGATCTGGGGTTTTTGTCTGTGATCATTCTGGCCTTTTTCCTGCTTCAGTTACATAACTTCTGCTGCTGAAATTGCCCCATGTGAGGTCTCTGTGCATGTAGTCTAGGTTAAAAATAACAACTAGAAAAGTCAGTGTCTTACATTTCTCCAGTTTCATTGTGTTAATGTTAGAAACTACTAATAAAGAAGAGCTGAGAACACAAACCCATCCAGAAGAATATAACTGAAAATATTCTGAATTAGAATTAAAATTTAAACACATACTAGAGGAGTATTTTACAGTTTCACTATATTGAAATAAAAAAAGAAATAACTTTTTGCTCCAAAATTGCATAGTAACAGAGATTGCCAGGAAGCTTTCAGCAAAGATCAATGGTCTCTGATTTGTGATTTAGAAAGACATGAGACCTTGGCTTAGAGATAAGCTCTTCTCTGGCTGTTTGGGTCTGTGAATCTGGTGGTGTTTCGATGCAAATTTATTCCTGAGTGTCACGTGAAAAATTTTTAATGGAAAATGAAGTTGTTTCTTAAGCAAGTATGACTTTTTCAGTAAATACTGGTGCTTGTGATAATTACAAAAAGACTAAAGAAAAGACAATTCAATGATGAAACAAATAAATGAGTCTATATATAAAAATTACTGCTGCTATTGCCTTTAGTTGAGAATGTCATGGAATCTGTAATTTTGCAGAATTTAGTCTGGATTAGAAACATATACCTTGTTATTAAAACAACATCTCTCTACAAAACATTTTTGATCTTGTTTCAGTGCCATTTTATTCTTCGGGACAGAAAAAGCAATAAATAAAAACGTGGCTTTTATTTCTATTCTTCTAAGCAGTCTATCCAAGTTTAAAGCCATTATTTGCTTTAAAGGTCGTGGCCGCCCTCCTACAGAACCTTTGCCAGATGGATGGATCATGACATTCCATAACTCGGGCATTCCTGTATATCTGCACAGAGAATCTAGAGTTGTTACCTGGTCTAGACCATATTTTTTGGGAACAGGAAGCATAAGGGTGAGAGCTGTCAATTACTTAAATACTTACTAAGATTAAAAAAATTAGATAACGTTACTGCAAGCAGTTGGATGTTTTTCCTGCTTTGGCAGGCTTGTTTCCAGTGTTAGAATTAAGATCCCTGAAAAATAAACTCTTGTTTCTGAAAATCTGATATGATTTTCTTAGGTGTTTTGTTTTTCTGTTTGGGCAGTTAAAGTGAATGCGATGATCTTGTTTGGTGCCTTCCCTTTTCTAGTATGGCTGCAAAATCAGGGATTTATTGCACCAGGAAATATATATAGGGATCATTTATTTGTAACTATAAACTAATCTGGGCTGTGGCTTGTGGTCCACATCTGCAGAAAAAAGGATATGACATTCATGAACCCAAGGAATCTGCAGAAATTGGATTTAATGCCATGGGCTTATGCCCCAGGAAAGCTCAATGGATTTTACGAAAGCATGTAGTATTTGCATATAGCTGAACAGATTGTAGGCAGGATCTGAACCAGCAGGTTTGTGTCAGTGATTCACAGTGTGAAGATCCCACAGGAATGGCCCTGCTCAGCTCTTGAGTAGAAAGACTTTGTTGACCAAAGAGAAGCTTGAGCCTAGACTGAATAAATGTAGCTTCCATTTTGGTTGCATCTTTTGGGTTTGAGTTTTGCTTTTGGTGACCTTGAGGTACTGAAACCTTCTGTATTATTTTATATTTGCAGAAACATGATCCTCCCCTTAGTAGCATTCCCTGCTTTCATTACAAAAAAATGAAGGAAAATGAGGAAAGGGAACAAAACAATGACATAACCCCAAATGGGGAAGTATCACCTGTAAAGCACCTAGATAAATCCTCAGAACTGGACTGCCAAACAGAAGAACCAGATTCCACTGCTGCTGATTCTGGGCCTTTAGATGACAAAGACCCCTCTGGGGGAGATGCAGCACAAGGAGCTTTGGGACAAGTTAAGGCCAAAGTTGAAGTATGTAAAGATGAATCTGTAGGTATGTATGGGAAGTGAAGTCTTTTCTTGACTTGAGTTGGGGTAATCGCATTTGAGAAGTTTTATTCCAGAGTTGGCTACTGAATAGTAATCTTGCCTGAAGCTCTGAGAGTCCACATAGAAAAGTTTTACAGAAAAAAGCAAACATTTTGGTAGTTGAGTCCTGTAGACTCTGTCTCAACGTAAGAATCATTTACATCAGTGTGTACACTTGCTGTTGTCAAATGTGTTTGTGTGACTTCTGCAAATAGGCTTTTCTATGCACTCTGTATTGGCCGAGTTATATCCATTTTCAGGATGGTCTCTTAAGCTAAATTATGTAGTTAAACTATATTTCTGTATTTGCACAAATCTAACAGACTAAGTCATGCAAATATAGTTGCACTCATACAAAGGGGTGATGTACTGCATTATTTTATTTATGTAAATCCGATAGCCTTTACACAAAAAGTTGTCTAGAGACATCATGCCAAAATCACCACCCAACAGAGAGGAACTCTGAGAGGAAGTTCAGTGTTACTTACCACATCTGCATACTTCAGAGTCCCATCCATGTAAATTTCTGCTGCTCAGAATATTGGTATGGATCATAGGCTACATTTGTCTTTTTAGTGCTTGGACATAAAACTTGTCATTGTCATTACATATGTCATGTCCAGTCCAAAAACCATGCTAAAAAATGTAAAAAAAACTTCCAAATCATCAATGTGTAGCAGCAAAATTAAAGTCAGTAAGCACTTATTTTTCTACATGAAGTTCACCTGTCTATCTCTCTCTTTAAATAGGATCTGTTCTGTATTACTGAAAAAGATACTGAGTGATCAAGTATAAGCATGACTTGCATTTGGAATTCCTTGTGGAAGGAAACAATACCAGCAGCTTGCTTTTGTTTGTTTACATCTGTGGATGCTACTCTTTATTTTTGCTGATTATATCTGCAGAATATCCTATAAAGGAGAAGCAGCTGTACTACAAGGGGCAGTCCTTTAGTACTCTGTATATGAATTTAATGTGTTAAATTCTGCATAGATGCTGCAAATACTCATGGAGTTCATGGAGCATCACTGTACAGTGTTTCATGGTACACTGCATAATAAATAGGCAGCAGCAGTTGGGTTTGGCTTCAGGGAACTGAGGCTGAAAGCATAAATACTGTACTCACTGTGTGCTTTGCTGCAGGTAAAAGGAAGGTGGTTAGATGTTGAAGCAGAACAATTACTGGTCTTTTGTTGCAAACTGTGTTGGATATTAATGCTGGTTAGGGATTAGTAAAATCATCAAGTGACAGAATAAAATTTTTACATCTGATCCTATAATAGGAAAACTTATCATTACTTCTGTTAGTCCAAAACAGCATCTTAACTTTTTACTCCTTGTCTAAGAAAGTAATTATTGCACATTCAAAACAGTGGAAATAGAGAACTTAATGCTTGCTCAGTGGCAGAGCAGAGGGAGTAACCTGATTGTGTTTCTCAGATCTGGAAGATTTTAGGCGCTATCTTGAAAAGCGTTTTGACTTTGAACAAGTGACTGTAAAGAAGTTCCGGACGTGGGCCGAGCGGCGCCAGTTCAACCGGGAGATGAAGCGCAAGCAGGCAGAGTCCGAGCGGCCAATCCTGCCAGCCAACCAGAAACTCATCACCCTCTCCGTGCAGGATGCACCCATAAAGAAAGGTTAGCTGATCTACCTGGAATTCAAAGAGTCTTTGTTGAAGACTAATTGCAGTTCTAAGCTTGACTGAAAATAAAAAAAGTCCTGTAATAAGTCCACTTTATTCCTGACTGAGTAGTCTGTGTTCTTTGACCCATCATAATATAACATAGTAAACGAAAAAGAATGTCAAAATATGCTTCCTATTATAAAGACCTATTTCTGAAATAAAAAAGTTCTTATTTAAGGTTAAAGTCCTGGTAGGTAACGACTACATTCAGCTCTTGTTACTGCTGAGTGTTACTCAGTATTGATTTATTTGTAACAGAAATTATCTTTCAAAGATGAGAACTAATTAGCTTCTTCCCTTCTATCTGTCATTTTTGCAGAGTTTGTCATTAATCCCAATGGGAAGTCTGAAGTTTGCATCTTGCATGAATATATGCAACGAGTCCTGAAGGTTCGCCCTGTTTACAATTTCTTTGAATGTGGTAAGTCTGTTTCCTTAAACAACTATATCCTGGTTTTGATGCTTAATCAAGAATCCAAAAATGTTGCATTATATAGAAAATATAACTGTAATCCAGTTAATATTGGGGTTTTTTTCCCTTAAGTGGTATAATGTATGTTTCATTAATTCTTGCTTTTGGTGTTTGAGGGATTTTTTGAGGGTATCTTGTAATCATTCAGAATTATGCTATTCCTGTGTATGCATTACATCATACAACTGCATTTCCAATATCCAAATGTGTAGCTCTTGCATTCACACCATGATGCAAAATCTTTGGAATTAATATTTGAATTCTGGCAGATTACCAGTGATGTCTCTTAAAAACTGTAAGTTCTTTATTTGGGAGAATGACATATATGGTGGTAAGTCTGTTAATGGAAAACTCTCTTAGTAAAACAGTTTTTCAGTCTTCATGAAGAATAAACCATTCTCATTCCTCTTCAAGTTGAAATGAAGAAAACAAATCTTGATAGTGGTGATATGTGATGTACATTGGGAGTTCCGAAAAGCTTTCTTTTCTTCCCTCCTCCATTTCCAGAGAACCCAAGTGAACCTTTTGGAGCCTCAGTGATTATTGATGGAGTAACTTATGGGGCAGGAACTGCCAGCAGCAAAAAACTTGCCAAGAATAAAGCTGGTAATGTTTTTTTTCTTTCTCTGTACCTACTGCTGAATTGTTGATCTGTTTGCTTCTTGTACCATTCTGGGGTTCTGAGGGCCATAGTACAAGGATTTGGCTGTAAGAACTAGAGGGTGATAACAGCTCTTTAATTTTAGGTATTAAAGGCTCTATGTCACTTCTAAAATGAACTGGAATATTTTTCCTTTTGTGCACACTTGCAAAAAGTAGTTTCTTTTTATTTTAATAAGTTATGAGACTTCAGTTATCAGGTTGAACAAATAGACACTTTTTTCCTCTTGGAAAGTGTAAGTGAATAAATTTCTTACCAGAAGAAAATACCTGTCAATTTCTAGAGGAGATGTTTTTGTTTAAAATAAACCTAATTAAGATGTTTAATCACTTTCTGCAGCTCGAGCTACACTGGAAATCCTTATTCCCGACTTTGTTAAACAGACCTCTGAGGAGAAGCCCAAAGACAGTCAAGAACTTGAGGTACTGAGCTCATGCTTCCTGGCTGGCATCATTTGAGCTTGTTTTTAAAATATTGCACATTTAGTATCAGAAATGTTACTTAAAATTAATAAGATTGTTTTCTCCATCAAATGGAAATATAAAATCTTTCATTTAGAGCAAGACTTATGGCAAAGAAAATACTTTTTTTTTTTCCTATTGGAATAGATCAGAAAATTTGCTCTAATTCAGAGAACTTGTGTCTTTATTGACACATCAAGTCACTTACTCAAGACCTGAAATGTTCCAGGGTGCCAGACTGCCTGCACTGCCCTGCCTTCCAGAACCCTCTGGTTGGTGCCAGAAAAGGTTCAGAGCTAGATGCTGTTAGGTTTTGTGTGATCGTCTTAGGACATTAAGTATAAAGTAAAAGTGCTCATGCTTCTGAGATGTTTTTATTACCACATAGTGAAATCTCATCGTTTAGGCAGTGACATTTGAGAAAATCAGAGGAGAAATTTCTTTAAGAGGAGAGTTGTGCTATAGTCTCAGATACTGGGAGAATTAAATAGCTCATTGATCAGTGATACCATCAGTAAGGAGTAAAGGAAAGATCAGTGATCAGCCTGAAAGGAATGTTTACTAAAATGAAGTAATATACAGAATGAGTTGTTTGTACCCTTGCTTTAACTGAGAACTGTATTGTATGCCATGCACTACTGAAATGGTCATGAAGGAAATGCAAATTTTTCCATTCTTTTAAAATAAAATGCCAAATGTGCCAATGGCTGTTCTGTTTTCTTTTATTAAACCACAGCATTTTGATAAATAGTTTCATAATTAGTTAAATAAAATAACCTGAAGGGAGAAATTATGATAAAGAATTTATAAGATTGTTGTTTTTATGTACATGTTGAATAATGTAACATTAGAGTTAAAATTTCTGTCTGCAAATGTATGATTAGGTGTGACAGTTTGGATAATGTTGCTTTTCATCCATTACGGATTTTAAAACGCTTTTTAAAGTATTAAGCACAGAGCAACAGAATTTGTCTAATGTAGCAAAGGAGAAATTAGGGTGGAGGACATTATTAGCGTTTTCTTTGCACAAAGCAAATAACTCTTTTCAATTCCTTGGCAGTATTTTAACCATATCAGTATTGAGGACTCACGGGTATACGAACTCACCAGTAAAGCTGGACTCTTGTCTCCATATCAGATTCTCCATGAGTGCCTTAAAAGGTGAGGCTGCAGCATGAGGAGCCTGTGTGCTGTGAGGGTGTCTCAGGGCTTGCTGTGTTTGTCAGTGACCCTGCCTGAGCTGCTCTGCTCCCTGGGCCTGGCACAGGCCTGGTGGGGACTGACCTGGTTAATGCCAAGTCCTCTTTCTTATATATTTGCTGTTTATGCCTCTTTGGAGATCAGGATGTAGTTGCTGGACAAATGTATTTTGTTTTCTTTTATACAGGGTTGCTTTTTCATTTTGATGCCTTTCCATGGTCTTAAAATTAAAACTAAAACACGGTTTATGGGGAAAGGGGTTTTTACCTCAGTATTTATTTCAGGATCTTGGGGTACAGCACTTTATCTAGGTGGAATGCCTCAAAAATGCATGCATTTTCTTCACACACTTAATATGCACACAATTATAGGCTTTGCAAAATTAACATATTTATCAAAGATCTTCTAATTAGATGCTTGAGTGAACTCTGTTTTGAGGAACTTTCCTTTCTTGATGGGCTTATCTTATTTTTCAAAAATATGTTTTGGAGAGGCCCTTGGTGTCTGGGGCTTCCAGACTGTTTGGTCTCCTGGTTTCACAGTAGTGGGTCTGAGCTGAGTTATCAGGCTTGGAAAGGTACAAGTGTGTAGGCTAAAAGCACTAAGAATACATAAAACTATATAAAAGAGTATGTAAGAGGGGTATAAAAGAAAAAGCAAAAAATCATTCTGGCATTAATTTGACTAAAGTTACGGATCTAAAAAAAAAATCTTTGTTAATTAATGTATTGACATTTATTATTAATCTATCTAATTTCATTGCAATGAGTGTCCAAGATTATAACTGCAACCACTTCGCTTGTTTGTAGTTTTACTTAGTATGTGATCTTGATTGTGTTTGTGCTTAAGAAACCACGGAATGGGTGATACATCCATAAAGTTTGAAGTGATTCCTGGGAAAAATCAGAAAAGTGAATATGTCATGACTTGTGGCAAGCACACAGTGCGAGGCTGGTGTAAGTACAAGAATTGGTGTGACCTCTGAATCTCCTTTCTTCCTGTTCTCCTTTGCTGTTCATTCTGAGGGTGCTTGTTCAGCCACCAAGCCTGTTATGTGCTTATCCTGCTCTTCTCTGGTATCTCAGTTTTGACTAACACAAGTGAATATTTGTGGCTGTCTCATGACACAGTGTGCTGCTATTGACACACTTCATGGTTATTCTTACAGGCAAAAATAAAAGAGTGGGGAAGCAACTGGCTTCTCAGAAAATCCTTCAGCTACTGCATCCACATGTGAAAAACTGGGGCTCTCTCTTGCGAATGTATGGCAGAGAGAACAGCAAGCTGGTTAAACAGGTGAGCCTGCTGTTGTTTGAGTGTAACCTTCCCTGTGACTGGAGTTTAGCTTTTGGATTTTTCTGGGTTTGTAAATTTAGTAACAACAAAACTTGAAGGTGCCTGGATTTCATTGACAGTAATAATTGTGTTAATCTTGCATCTTCCAGGTCGAAATTAAAGAACCTATTTAACTAACTCATGGAAATAGATGTTCCTACTTAAGGAAGTACAGCTAACTACAGACTAAACTACAGAAGTACTACAGGCTAAACTTTACTCTATGTACATTAATTTTTTTTCATTAAAGAAGTTGATCAGTTGTTGCTTATGATTCTATTGAATAGGAAACCTCTGATAGAAGTGTGATAGAACTTCAGCAGTATGCCAAAAAGAACAAGCCAAATCTGCATATCCTGAATAAATTACAGGAAGAAATGAAAAAACTGGCACAGGAAAGAGTGAGTAAATGTTCTTATGTATTTGTGAACAGCATGAATGTCATGGGTCACCTGGACCAATGATCAGGGGTTTTTTTTGCTTATTTTACACAGTATTTCAAGTAAAGAGAGCTCTTCAGAATTTAATTGGGGTCTACTTCTGGAGAGGTTTTCATCCTCTCTTTTAAACTGGCTCATAACTTGATTGTACCTACTTCTGTACATTTATTTTTAACATTAGCCTTAGTTAGCCTCTTGCAACAATTCACACAAATTTGGCTGAAATTGTTCAGAATTCTAACTGGTTTAGGATTCTCTACTCTTCATGACTGTGTGATGGGGGTTGTTTTGTATTTTTTAGGAGGAAACCCGAAAGAAACCCAAGATGACAATAGTGGAGTCAGCTCAGCCTGGTAGTGAACCTCTCTGTACTGTTGATGTGTGATGAGAAAATGTGCAAGTGGGGAGCAATAACACAAATGGAGGAACTAGATTTTCAACAATTATTTAAAAATTGTTTGCTGCAGAATGCAAGATAACTTTTAAAATCCAAGCTGCTTCAGTTATGCATTGTTCTTTTTGCATCATCAGGGCAATATTACTTTTTCCTAGTTTCTTTTTCTTTGGTTTTTTTTTTCCTTGTTTAATACCTCTGAGATGTAGTTTTAAAGAATTGATCATAAAGATCTCTACTGGGGCAAATGCACAGAGGACAGGCATGTTCACACAGGATAAAACCAATCAAGCACTTTCTCCTGGAAAGCCATCCATGTTGTTTGAAATGGATGTATTTTAAGTATGAAAATCAGAATATTTATGTACAGGTTGAAGCTGATATTATATATATACACATTCATATATATGTATATATAAAAGAAATATATGTACATCTTCTTGTATGAACATGCCTAAAACTATTTTTGTGAAAAGTTTTGTTGCATTTCAGCACATAATAATATGCACTGATAAGACACTTTGGTGACAAATACAGGAAAGTGATGAGCAATGTTTCTAATGCCATAGGATTAGGCCAGTAATGCTGTTTCTTTCTGTTTTGTTTCTTGTCTCCTGCCAGGCTTAGTTATTTGAGATTAGAAGATGCAGATTTTGTTATTACTTGAAAAGAACAAGAATACCTGGTAGTGTTAAGAGTAAAAGGTTGGAGATTCAAAATTACTGGGGTTTATTTGAAATGAAAAGAGCCCATGTTAGTTTACAGATCAGTTGAACAGGGAAAATATGGCCCCACTTAGATGACTAAAAAAAACCTGTAATTTGAAAGGCTGTTTTCAAAGCTTGGAGCCAAAATGCAGCTGATGATGGTTGATAGCCTGAAAATATTTTGCCAATGACTTTCCACTCCCTTTTCCCAGCAATAAAACAATTTCTCATTTGTTTGGTGTCAGATTGCATCTGACTTGTTAAGTCTTAATTAATTTGCACCATAAAAGCAAAGAATTTAGAAAAAAAATCAACACAACCCTTAAGTCTGACTGCAGCAATTTAGGTTTTTTTAAGAAGTTTTTGTTTTTACTTTTTTAATTACATTTTTAGTTTTTAAAGAAAGTGTGTAACTTCTGCAATGAAAATTAGAATGTAGATATGGAATATGACATAGAGTAATAAGTAGAATGAGACCATAACCGGTTGTACTCATAAATAAGAAAATGACAAATATGCAACTACTCTAAAATACAATCCTGGCAAACAGGCAGTACTCACTGTGTCATCTGAGGCTTATTAAGCCAAGCACAGAAGAAATGGTGTGGCTGTGTGAAAGCACTGCTTCGTGGGTGTCCTTCTCCATCCAGGGTTCACTGCATGACTGCAGTTCAGTCTTCTCTTGCAACCATTTTTTGGTTTGGTCTTTAAGAAGAGAGCAAAAACCAAGCTGGTGGCAGAGCTGCAGAGATTTATCCAGGAGCTGCACTGCTCCATTTTTACACTCCTCCTGCACCTGCTGGGAATAAAAGGTCAGTTCTCTCTACCTGCTGCAGCTCCTGATACTTATGTTGACAGGGATCTGGGGGCTTGACGGGTTTTTTTGGTTTTGTTTTGGTTTTGTACTGATTTTGATGTGGTTTTGGTTTTTAATTTACCATGTTACATAGAGAGTGCTGCAGTATATTGAATTTAGTGCCTACTGAATTTTAAAAATGTTGGCATCAGTATTGTAAGACCTCCTTTTAACATGACGTTACTTTGGAAATATGTGGATTTTAATTTTTATTTCAAACTAATCTTCTCTAATGGGTTGCATATAATGTTTGAAGTTAAACAGGAGGAGTCATGGAGTCTTACCTGTTTCTGTGTTTAAATGATATGCTTGGAGGTCTCTGCAAGTATGAATCCACCCATTTTTTATTATTATATTTAGCTTTTTAGTTCCATGAGTTGTAATCCTGTTACAACAGGATACGGGTAGTTGGAAGATGGTATATAAACTATTATTTAAAGAAGTGGCCTGTCTAAAAAAAAAAAAAAAACCACAAAAAAACACTGCCTCTGCTTTTTTTTTTGTATAGCTTTAATAAATCTCCATCTTTTGAAGGGTATATGATATTGGTGCAGTAGTGACAAGCAGTGATTGCTGTTTGTCCCTTTTCATTGTTTTTATTGGGACTTTTCTGTTTGTTTTCATAAAGACAGGGCTTTTATCTTCTATGCCTAAATGTATTACTCTTAGATAGGTTTTATTTCAGCTTGTATTTTCAGCAGAAAAATCTGTACTTGGATGGCACTGTAAAAGACAAATCACCCTTGTAGATCTTTTTATTTTTCTGAAATCAGAATGTCAATGCATTTGCAGGTCACCTGCAGAATACCCATAGATGCCTCACTTACCAATTTGTTTTCATTAATTTTAAGAGGATTGCTGTATTACCTCAGTCTGCCACTATCAGAATCACAAGGTGACCGTTGCCCTTAATTAAAACATGCAGAGATTTCATTGTGAACCAAAGCCTAGAACGTATATTATGCATTCTAAACAAAAACAAACAAAAAAAGATGGTATTAGACCTTGCTGCAGCCTTTAACTGGAGAGATGTCCAGAAAATAGCGCAATAACTGCTGGAACAAACAACGTAACTGCTGTTTATGTCATTGTGAAGTATTCTTGTGTTTTAATGTTTACTATTGTTTGGAGTGTAACAGTCTTGCATTTGCACATAAGCACGAGCTGCTGTGATAGAGGATAGATCATTGCATTAACTTCAGCTTCTGCATGAACACTTACAGTGTGATTCAAAAAAAATCCTAAACTTGTCTTGTAACTCTTGTGTGTTTTCTAGGTAATCGGCTGTAAAGGTTTAGATCTGATTGTATGAATGCATAAAACTGCTGCTTTTGTCACCGATACTTGTTATTTATCCCTTCTATATCCAGGGGAAGATGGGTATTTTTATAGGGATGGAGTGTATTTTTAAGAACTGTTCCATCCTTTGGGGATTAGACAGTTTTTGCTTTGCATATTATGTGCTTCTCGACAACAGTGTGGTATATTGACTTTAAGGATTAAATTCGCGTGCATTCAAATCTTCATGGTACTGACGGAAAACTTACTGTGACTTCCGGTGACTAGTCAGATGCTACCTACTCAAACACCAGTCATCAGCTTTTTTTACCATATTTATTAGACAAAACTGATGAATTAGTTGGGTACTCAGAAGTTTGGAAAGACTATTATGCATAAACTTAACTGTTGTATGTAAACTTCTATTCTCCTGTGATGCTGTTAGGCTTTATACAAATATATTTGTAACGTCCAAGTATTTAAAAGCATCATGATTATCTTACTAATTCCCTAAACTGTACTTTGGTTCTGGAATGAAATTCAGGAAGGGATAGCCTCCTAACTTTCCATGGGAAGAAATGTGAAGTGCAAGAAGCCATGCTGTTATTAACCAAATAAAATTCTCAATGACAGTATTTCAGTGTATCTGAGAAAGCAGGAAAACAAAACAAAGTTCATCCTTATTGCCCCAGCAGGTAACAATGGTTGCTGTTTGAGTTGTGTTGGGTGCAGTTGCTTGGTGCCAGTGCTAAATTGGTACAACTATAAAGCCTCATTTTCACTGAGCCTCTGCTTGCTTTTTTTCTGCACAATCATGTAATCCTCTGTGTTCAGTCTTTGAGTACTACATGTGTATTTTTCAGACAATTAGTTTCGAGCAATAAAGTTTGATATTATAAAATGTGCCAGTGTGATCAGTATTATGATAGCTTAAGCATATCTAGACAAAGGAGCTCTTACTCCTCAAGTCCTGTAGGTATTTTTAAAGAGAAATTAGATCAGTGCAGGCTCATTGGTTATGGAAGTACTGAATCACTTTTTTTGTGAGGAATTGAATGTTTACAGGGTTAAACACTTGGAATGAAATTAAGTTCCTTTATTTTTAATTGGGATTTGTATTTTTACTGAAATGGTGTCAAGGTTGGAACTGTTACAACGCAAAGTGCTGGTTTTGGCACCTGTTGTCACTGGAAAGGTGGGGTATCAGCAGAACTGTGGGCTGTAGTAGAATTTGTTCTTTTTAGGCCATATTAAATGTATATTAGAAGTAGGTTCAGTAAGCTGAGATTGAAGATGGCCACTCCTTGTAACAGTGTTGCTGTCTGTTCTGTAGCATGGATCACAGTCCATTCACGGCAGCTGCTGAGTGTCTGGCTGCAGTGAGTCCTGAGTGGAGAGCACCTTGTGCAAGGGTGGAGTTTCAGCCAGGTTTCACTTCACCCCTGTAGCTGCACTGGCACGGCAGCGTAAGGTGCTGGTGTCTGTACAGTTCAGTGCTGGCTGTCAGTTTGCAGTGATGAGGGCCTGGCTTGAGCAAAGTCACCTCAGCTTTAACAGTATGGTGTAGGAAACTTAAAGCCTTTATTGTCTTGTCCGTGGTGCTACAGTCTGAGAATAAGACTTCACCCATGGAAAGTGTAGCATTTTTATTAGACTGAGTTCTGACTGCTACTTCTTAGTGAAGATTTAGCAAGTAAATGATTTATGGAAGGGTTAAGGTTGCTACATCTTTACTTGCTTACTGAAAAGACACAGCAGAGTTTTGACCTGGTGGCAGAGCTGGATGAAATCCTGACAGGTCCAGGTCCTTGCAACAAGATGACCTGCTCTGGCAATTGGGTGCGTCTCTCTCTAAGAAGGAAGAGAGAAGCAGGATTTGGCCTTATCATATGTAATATCCTCTCCCTGGAAGAGTTCAAGACCTGGTTCCATGGGGCTCGGAGCAACCTGGTCAAGTGGAAGGTGGCCCTGCCTGACAGAGGGGTGGTTATGAGATGATCCTTAGGGTTCTTTGCAACACAAACCCTTCTGGGCTTCTATGATAATGAAATTTCGTTCAGATTAGTATGATGAAATAATCTGGAAACCTTGCAACTACTCTGTTGTACAGAGATTTATTACCTGGATGTTACAAGAGTGATGTTACCGACACAGTTAATAAGCAAAAGTAGTTTCTGCACAGTCTCTCAGGAGTTAAGGTGATCCTGTCTCTTGGCCTGCAGTGTCCCCAAGGCCAGCAGCCGCCTGGCTCCCCTCCCTGGCCACTGGGCTGATGCCATCCATGCCCTCAGAGCCACAGGCTGCTGCTGTGAGCTCGCTGCCAGGGGCTGTTGCTGCCGCAGAGCTGCCGTTGGCATATTCCACCCTCTCAAAGAAGATCAGTAACTCACAGTGCCTGGTCTGAGGGAACAGATCCACAGCCATGGCTCGCACGGGGCGGAAAGAGGCTCCTTTCACCCTGTTGGAAGGGGCCCGGCACAGGCTGCATGGGAAAGGGAAAGAAGGGCAGAAGAACTGTATTATTTTAGTACTCTGCTCATCACTGCTATTCTCAGAGAGGTTTTTCTTCCCCAAGCCTCAATTCCATGATAGGGTTATTCACTACCCCTGATATTTCTGTTACAATTTGTGTTGTAATACCATTCCAAGCCAGCTGCAGCAGCTCCTCCATGTTTCTGGTGAAAGGTAACCCTCAAGGACCATGGCTTACAAATAAAAATCCAGTAACGCTCCCTCCTCCTCAAAAACACATCTTTTTCTTCTTAGCACCTTTAGTAAATCAACTTAATGCATGAAACACTCACTCCACAAAGTTGTTCATTGCAGCTCTGGGATTGCAGGAGACATAGATGAGCTTCTTCAGATGTTCAGCTCTTCTAAGGGCAAGAATTACCTTGGAATCTAGATGATCAAAACCACAACAGCTGTTTACTGATAATGTGTGCAGCAAAAGCCTCATAGAAAATTGCCAGGTTATACTCCAGCATGAACAAAACTGCCACAGTGTTGCTTCAAGCTATACCTGAAGCCTCCACTTAATTTATCCCAATGGTGTTTTGTTCAGTTTCCCACCCAACAGCCAGCAAGAGAAGTTGGGGAACTNGCCAGTGTGATCAGTATTATGATAGCTTAAGCATATCTAGACAAAGGAGCTCTTACTCCTCAAGTCCTGTAGGTATTTTTAAAGAGAAATTAGATCAGTGCAGGCTCATTGGTTATGGAAGTACTGAATCACTTTTTTTGTGAGGAATTGAATGTTTACAGGGTTAAACACTTGGAATGAAATTAAGTTCCTTTTTTTTTTTAATTGGGATTTGTATTTTTACTGAAATGGTGTCAAGGTTGGAACTGTTACAACGCAAAGTGCTGGTTTTGGCACCTGTTGTCACTGGAAAGGTGGGGTATCAGCATACCTGTGGGCTGCAGTAGAATTTGTTCTTTTTAGGCCATATTAAATGTATATTAGAAGTAGGTTCAGTAAGCTGAGATTGAAGATGGCCACTCCTTGTAACAGTGTTGCTGTCTGTTCTGTAGCATGGATCACAGTCCATTCACGGTAGCTGCTGAGTGTCTGGCTGCAGTGAGTCCTGACTGGAGAGCACCTTGTGCAAGGGTGGGAGTTTCAGCCAGGTTTCACTTCACCCCTGTAGCTGCACTGGCACGGCAGCGTAAGGTGCTGGTGTCTGTACAGTTCAGTGCTGGCTGTCAGTTTGCAGTGATGAGGGCCTGGCTTGAGCAAAGTCACCTCAGCTTTAACAGTATGGTGTAGGAAACTTAAAGCCTTTATTGTCTTGTCCGTGGTGCTACAGTCTGAGAATAAGACTTCACCCATGGAAAGTGTAGCATTTTTATTAGACTGAGTTCTGACTGCTACTTCTTAGTGAAGATTTAGCAAGTAAATGATTTATGGAAGGGTTAA
Organism: Vireo altiloquus; assembly: GCA_013396875.1. Classification (NCBI taxonomy): domain Eukaryota; kingdom Metazoa; phylum Chordata; class Aves; order Passeriformes; family Vireonidae; genus Vireo; species Vireo altiloquus. The sequence continues at coordinate 882,887 of VZRF01000723.1, read as the reverse complement.
GGTTGCTACATCTTTACTTGCTTACTGAAAAGACACAGCAGAGTTTTGACCTGGTGGCAGAGCTGGATGAAATCCTGACAGGTCCAGGTCCTTGCAACAAGATGACCTGCTCTGGCAATTGGGTGCGTCTCTCTCTAAGAAGGAAGAGAGAAGCAGGATTTGGCCTTACCGTATGTAATATCCCTGGAAGAGTTCAAGACCTGGTTCGATGGGGCTTGGAGCAACCTGGTCAGGTGGAAGGTGGCCCTGCCTGACAGAGGGGTGGTTATGAGATGATCCTTAAGGTTCTTTCCAACACAGACCCTTCTGGGCTTCTATGATAATGAAATTTCATTCAGATTAGTATGATGAAATAATCTGGAAACCTTGCAACTACTCTGTTGTACAGAGATTTATTACCTGGATGTTACAAGAGTGATGTTACCGACACAGTTAATAAGCAAAAGTAGTTTCTGCACAGTCTCTCAGGAGTTAAGGTGATCCTGTCTCTTGGCCTGCAGTGTCCCCAAGGCCAGCAGCCGCCTGGCTCCCCTCCCTGGCCACTGGGCTGATGCCATCCATGCCCTCAGAGCCACAGGCTGCTGCTGTGAGCTCGCTGCCAGGGGCTGTTGCTGCCGCAGAGCTGCCGTTGGCATATTCCACCCTCTCAAAGAAGATCAGTAACTCACAGTGCCTGGTCTGAGGGAACAGATCCACAGCCATGGCTCGCACGGGGCGGAAAGAGGCTCCTTTCACCCTGTTGGAAGGGGCCCGGCACAGGCTGCATGGGAAAGGGAAAGAAGGGCAGAAGAACTGTATTATTTTAGTACTCTGCTCATCACTGCTATTCTCAGAGAGGTTTTTCTTCCCCAAGCCTCAATTCCATGATAGGGTTATTCACTACCCCTGATATATCCATTACAACTTGTGTTGTAATACCATTCCAAGCCAGCTGCAGCAGCTCCCTCCCTGTTTCTGGTAAGCCTCAGGGACCATGGCTTACAAATAGAAATCCAGCAACGCTCCCCCTCCTCAAAAGCACATCTTTTTCTTCTTAGCACATTTAGTAAATCAACTTAATGCATGAAACACTCACTCCACAAAGTTGTTCATTGCAGCTCTGGGATTGCAGGAGACATAGATGAGCTTCTTCAGATGTTCAGCTCTTCTAAGGGCAAGAATTACCTTGGAATCTAGATGATCAAAACCACAACAGCTGTTTACTGATAATGTGTGCAGCAAAAGCCTCATAGAAAATTGCCAGGTTATACTCCAGCATGAACAAAACTGCCACAGTGTTGCTTCAAGCTATACCTGAAGCCTCCACTTAATTTATCCCAATGGTGTTTTGTTCAGTTTCCCACCCAACAGCCAGCAAGAGAAGTTGGGGAACTTACGCAGCCCTGCTCGCGGCGGATCTACAATTGTGATCAGGTTCTGAGGAGCTAAAACGTTCATTAGGGAAGGAACAATATCTTCTGCCTTCCCACAATAAAATTCAATATTACTCAGTTCTGTAAGAAAAAGATGTTATCAGAGTACTTGCCTACTCAAAGTAGCTTTCTGTTCTTCACCTTGGATATTAAGTTCTGATGCCTCAGAAACTACAAATTGTTTAGTCTGCCCTGAAATCAGTGTAATTTAAACAATCACTGTTAACTTGAGATTAACAGTAATTGGAGCATCTTCCATTATCTGGACTAAAGCAAAGGCCCACAAACACCAGCTCTGTTAATGTTTTCTTTAGGAGGGTAGCTGTGGTTTCATCTCATTTTTACCCTGAAATAAATGTTTTATTTTTAAATTAAAAAAAAAAAAAAAGCTGTTCAACTGGAAAATTGATCTCATAGGCTAACAAGGTATTTGTTTTCAAGAGTGATTAAGTGTTTAAACTGGACAAGATCACTATCAACAACATGTAATTCCAGGCTGCTTAGATAAGGTAAAGAACAACTGGCTGTACAACTATTCCTTAACAAAGGCCTTAGCATTTCAGCTTAACTCACCATTAATCTGGGCATTTGCTTTGGCATCCTGCACAGCTTCCTGGCAGAGCTCAATTCCAATTACCTTCTTTACTCTCTGTAGAATCAAAGGAAAAAGATCCTTCTGTGATATGTGAATTTTAACAATTTTTCATAGCATCAGCAATTAACAGGGCATTTGACTCCTACTTATGCTCAGCATAAGGTTGAGCTTTCATAATGATGTGGTAAAGCAGCTGCAGGCAGTTCAATCACAAATTAATTTTAAAAATTAAGATTTAATCAGTTGCATTTTACATACGTTTGGTATTTTCTTTCCTTGTAGCCACAGTTAAAAATAGGTAAATAGTAGCTTCTATCCAAGAAGAGAAATTGCCAACCTTTGCTAAGGAAATGCCAATGGTTCCTGTCCCACAACAGACGTCCAGCACTGTGCTCTCCTGGCTCAGCTGTGCCCACTCCCCGATGGCAGTGTACAGAACTTCTGCAGCTTGTGTGTTCACCTGGGAAATTAAGTTTCCAATCTTCATAAATAGTAAATATGTTTTAAAGAATCTTAGTAAAGCATGTTTTCTTGTTTCTAAAAACCAAATAATTATAAGTCAAAAACACATTTTAAAGTGTTGGAAGGGCAGAAATAAGTTTTGGGAAAATGAACAAAAATTAGTAATGCAAGACTCCTGAACTGTATTATTGCATGTTCAGGGTTACAACAGGCTGCCATGAAACAGGAGGAAAATGACAATGAACTAGTAAATAGAAAAAGTTGTCTTCAGTGTGCTCCCATCAAGCTTACAGTCATTCACTGCTTTTACAGCCAAATATAATACTTACTGGTATTTAATCACACCAAATGTATAAAAGGTTAAATCTCTAGGTAAGTAACATCTTGTTCCACAGCATTAGTCAAGCTCAGGAGCATTCATGCAAATCCAGTTAAATGAGCAGCTTCACATCATCCTTACTTGAAAAAATGCATGAGGAGAAATTCTAAATTTTAGGCCAAGGAGTTCTTCATATATGTACTTATCACCAGCCACATGTTCCAAAGGCAAGTCTTCTAGATTGGGAGATTTCCTGGGGGTAGGGGAGGAATGGGGACACAAAATAGAGAGGGGGAAACAAAACAAAAAAAGAAGACAATTGTGTTTGTTACAATCTTTACCAAAGCTGTAGTCATCATAAAATTGCAGTGCCACATGCTAGTCAGGAACATTTATCAGGTGCTCTTAGAGACTCTCCTTGGCCGTTAATGTCTCAGAGTGAAGGACCTTCACCATCTCTAGATGAAGATGGTGTGAGCCTTGTGCTCTGTGGAGGATGGGGAGACTGAAAAATTCACATAAATAGGGAAGAAAGGCAGAAGTTACTTGGTAGTAATAAACATTCATCTACTGCAGTAAATATTTCTACAGCTTGACAGCCAGCAATGGCTGGTGGGTTCACCCACTGAAACTCTAGCTGCCTTTATCCAGAGAATGGGAAATGTCAGAAGTCTCTTTTGGAAATGATGAGTAACTAAAACAAATTAGTAATACTGCTGCTACTTCTATGACGTAGACAAAACAAGACTATCAAAGCGCTAACTGCATTTTTACAAACACCAAAAACCCAGCCACCACCAAAGCAAAGTCAATGCCCTCACCTCTGTCCTTCCTCCACGAAGTACAGAGAAGTAACACCACTGCTCTTTCCCATTCCTTCTGTGAAGTATTTTGCCAGAGAGATTTTCAGGTCAGCTAGCTCTTCTTTACTCAATTTCTAAAGGTTTCATTTGAAAAAAAGGGAAAATAATCATTTTAGTGACTTCAAGATATGATTCAGTATATGCCTCATTCATTTTCATGTATCAGATTAGTCTAAATAGAATCAGAGTGGTGATGCAAGGTAAACTACCCCAAGTAATTCTTCTATTTCTCTTTTGCATGCACAATTCACAAAACCAAATTTAAGTAGTTCTAAAGCTGTGGGTCTGGGCTGCACGTTAGAGATGAAGTGAAATACCTGAGGATTGAAATAAGCAATTGCCATGATGTGGCCATTCCGGCTGGTCCTGACCGTGAGCTGCTTCCAGTGACCTTCGTAGGTTTCGGGGCTGTACACTGAGTAAGGAGTTGACCTGTAATTTGCAGAAGCTCAGTTACTTATACAGAGAATTATTTTTTTGTGTACCATTAAACAGTTTATTGAATCAAAAGAAGGTCACTATGCAAAGGGATGGAAAAAATGCTAAGTACAAACAGGGGGTACATTGATTTGTCAGAAAAATACATCTCAACTAAGACTGATGGATAGTACCTCCTAAAGCAAAATAATCTGTCCCTCCTTCTCACAATCCTCTTACCCATTTTAACCCATGCAGAATTAGAGAGGCAAGAGGCAGCTTCTCACTGCATTCAGAGAATGACATAACTTTTCATAATGCTTTCATTAGCTTCTCTGCTTCATACCAAGTTCAAGTCTTCCATCTCCATGATTCTTCCGAGGTTTCTGGTTTTGAGGATTTATATGCTTTTTAATGAAAGTGTCCCTTTTTCTAAAAAAGTACTCTTGCTTAAATATGTAACTTCTGGTTTATTCCTTGCTGTAGGATGATTCTTCTCCTCATCCACGGAAGCAATGGACCTTGGTTATTCAATTCCTCCTTTCAGAAGTGTTTTTCTGAGTACTTCCTTACATTTAGTGGGAGAAGCTCCTGAGTAACACAGACTTTTCCCTGTAGACTTAAACATCCTATTGCTTGCAATAAAGCTGCGTTCAGCTGGTACCTGTCCCCCCATCTCTGAGCAGCTGAGCCAGGAGCAAGGGAAAAACACCCCATGATCCAGGCACAAGGTGGAAAAAAGAATCACTGTGATTTGAGACTGGTAGATCTTAAAGCTCAGAACAAACACTAATTAAATTTATAAATATTTTTCAGTAAGATATCAAAACCTTTATGGATAACTCATTTTACTTATGCTCACCTTATGTAGTCTTGGAAAGCTTTTACTACTTTTTTGGCAATAGCAGGAATGTGAATAGTATCAAATGGCTCCACTACAGCACATGTACCACCCTTATATTTGCCAAGACGACAACCCACAGTTTTGTCTTCTTGATTTACACCAATCCCAATCAAGAACTCACATTTGTTGCGATATTCAGTCTAGATTTAAAATAAAGTTATGTAAGATTTACACAGCATTTATTTGTACATGCCAAGTTTCTCCTGAAACAAATCTCATGTGGTTAAATGCATTTGAAAATGGGACACAGGACATTTAGCTCATATGGAAGATACTCATGGATTTTGATGTGTGTGAATTAACAGTAATAATAAAAAAGTATTAGTAAATCTTGTTATTTAAAAAGCAAAATATTGCCTCTGTTGAGGAATGTGTTAGCTTACAATAATGAATATGCTTGCAAGAACAGCATATTCATTTTAAAGTTAGAATATCCAGTTATCAGTTCTCCTGCTTCCTGTAAATATTTCCACACAGTATTTACATGAAAGGAAACAGCATCTAAAATTCATCATGTATTACAGGATGAAGTCAAATACTCAGTTTGTCCACAGTCTCTCAAGACCAAATAATGAACATAACCCTCAGCTCATTAACCCTGTTCCACACCTTACCTGAGATTACATTACCTGTAAGGGTGATGCTTTCACTCCGTCCACTGGGCAACATAATTTATTAAACTTCTGCTTCTGCAGGAACAACCAGGGTAATAAAGCTCTGTTGTTATTTCCTATTTCCCTGCCCAAATCAGAAACAAAAAGTGTAAAGAACACATTTAGAAATGTTGAGGTCAAGAGTTGCACAAGACTTTTTTGAGGGGATTTTAAAAGAGAAAATCCTAGTAGTAATTTGCCACCTCTGCAGACTGTTTCTCTTACACCATGTGACAAGGCTTTTTTTTTTAATGGCACAAACATCCTTCTGCTTATGGAACAAAAGACTTTAAAACCAATTCCCCTTCATTAAGCCATCTTTTGAAGGTGACCAAGAACATCAACAGCAAGTTTTGTCAGATGGAACAGCTTGTAGGCTGTAGCATCGCAGATTATCTTGCAATTACTTTGACTGGGGATCCGAGTTTTGACCTACCTCTAACTCACTTCAGTTTAGAGGTTTGGTTTGTCAATTGAGCTATATCCCATCATAAGGCCAAGTCTTGTACACATTACATTAGAAACAGGAATTACTTTGTCAGCTTCTGCAGCACTTGCTCGCACTCCTGCTTCTTCTGGGCCAGCTGCTCCTCGTAGGGCACGTTCCACAGCGGAGTCACCACATCCGCGATCCGCTTGCTCAGAGGCTCCTCTCCGGAGGGAGCCGGACGCTTCGCCTCTCCCTGCTCCGAATCCTCTCCCTGCTTCCTTTTCTTGGCGATGGGGTCAGCTTTGGGCTTGGCCAGGCGCACGCTGAGGTGGCGACTCTTCCAGAGCGCGCCGTGCAGCACCCGCATGGCCTTGTCCCGCTCCTCCTCGCTCTTGAACGTCACGAAGGCGAAAGTCTGCTTCCCGAAGAGTTTTATCTTGTGAGGATTGAGCCCGTACTTGGCAAGGAACTTTTTCACATCATTAAACCCAATGTATTTGGGCAGGTTCTGTATCTCTACTTTATAAATCTCGGAGGTGAACAAGTCTCCCTTAATGTATCTGTAAACGTCAGGGCTCTCCGCCTGGCTGTCCGGCTCAGCCCCATCTCCAGCCTCCGCCACAGGAGCCGTTTCGCGGTCGGGATCGCAGCTCTCGCGTTCCTCCGCCATCGTCCCGCCACCCCCTCAGCCACCCCGCGCACCTCCCGGGGCGGGGCCGCAGCCTCACGGACGGGCCGCTGCGAGGAGAATGACGGCAGAGGAACGATCTGGTTGTTTTTTAAGCGCTGCCCCTCAACGCTGCCGCTCCTCGCGCCTAGGAGCACCTGCGGCCCTTAAACATATTAAAAACAGCAGCTCACACATCACCCCTGCCCTCATGCGGACGCCATCTTGAGCCGGGACGCGGGCGGTCGCCGCCATGGCGCGGGGGGTGATGGGAAAAGCGCCTGGGTACCGGGACAACAGAAACGCTTCTCGGGGGGCGGGAGGGGCCGCGCCGGCGGTCGGTACCGGGGGTCGGTGGCAAGGCCGGTANTGACAGGGACGAGGCGGGCGATGCTCTGCCCGCGCCGGGGGCGGGGCGCGATCGCGGGGCTGAGGGGGAGCGGGCGTTTCCCATCGTGCCTTGCGGCGGCGCGGCGCGGGCTGCGGGAATGAGGTAAAGGCGGGCGGGGCGCGCGGCAGGAAGCGGCGAGCGGAGCGCGGCGACCGGGCCCATGGCGGACACCGCGGTGAGNGGCCGGAGCGGCCGCGGCCGCGGGGCCGGGGGTTTGCGGCCGCTCCGGGCACGTGTGCTTCCTCGGGCCGGCCCCTCCACCCGCCTCGGCCGTTCCCCGGCATGAGGGAGCCCGAGCGACCCGGGATCTTTCGGATGGTCCTTCTCCGCGTTTCCCTCCTTTCTTCTCCTCCCTCTTTCCGCCCCGGCCCCGCTGGCCGGACCTCTCGTGCCGCAGCAGTTCCCCACGTGCTTTATATCGCGGCAGGGCGGGATCGTATCGTGATAACGGGATCCACGTTCTCGCATGTGGCTGCCGCGAATTGTGCCTTTCTCATGGTCTGTGTAATTAATTGCTCAGGCGCAGAACGCATGATGAGTTACCAGGCGGGATGTGCTACTTACACAGGAGGATACAATGTATAAAAGTTTAGCTAACATTTCTTTTCCTGTTTTTCGGAAACAGATATGACGTAACACCTTTTTAAGTTTTTTTTTACATGTTGGAACACTCGGGACATAAAACTGGTGATAGCTTGTGTGACGTTGTTGATACAACTAGATTTTATTTTGCAACATGTTTTACCTAATTTTTCCCTCGCCCCCTCTTTTTTCTTTTGTTTATTATGTAGTAAAAATAGACTGCTTTGTTTCAGTTGCTTTATGCACAAGTGGTGTATACCTGCTCTGTAAAGGACATTGTGAACAGAGCATGTAAGAGTGGGCTCTATCACTTATAAAGAAAAAATATTATTTAAATGTCTTCGATGTATAGACTGTTTTTCCTTTTTGTTACTCAAGCAGCAACAAAAAACCCCAAACCCAAATCAGTTCCCCCTTGACCTGAGATAGCTGTTTTGTGGCTTTGTTAAACTTGCATATGAATCTCCCTCCTGGGCTTGTGTGCTGAGTGCTTCCTAGCTGTCCATATGTATGAAGTACTAGAGATGCTTATCATTCACCTACTAGTCACATAGTAAAAACCATTCCTAAGCTTAACGAATGCTCTGAGAGATTCCTAAAGAACTTAAATGGGAAGTATTATTTTGGCCATGTATCTGTAACTTAACGTTCTTTGAGGAGTCTTAAAGCAAGAAACCTAAATTATTTAATGAGTGTTACAGCTCTGTCTCAAAATATCTTTGACTGTGGGTGATTCTAATACATAAGACAGAATGATGAGCTTGGGATGCAATGTGTCCCTTAGGCTGGGTTAGGTGGTTGGTTTGATGTATGGTTTTTTTTCTAATTTTCCCATTAACAATGGGTCATTAGGCACTAAGAAATAGAAGGGCTTTAGTAGCATTAAATACATTGCATAGGAAAAATTGTTGAAGAAATTATTTTTCCATAACCAAGAGCTATTGCTCCAAGGCCAAGCCTCTGCACAATTCAAGAGTTGTAGGATTAAAACACCTAGCACTGCATGAGCACCTTTTTGTTTCTTGGTGTAACTGTATGTCGACTTGAAAGTCCTTTGTTTTCAGGTGTAATGATATTTCTTTACTGTTATGGGGTATTTCAGTTACTAAGATCTAGTTGCTGTAATGTTTTAAACACAGATGTGAGTACTTCAGGGTTTGGGTACACAGTAAGTTTGTGTTTTCTGTTTTTTCTCCTTAGGAAGCACACGAGGAGCATGATACTTCTACTGAAAATGCAGATGATTCTAACCACGATCCTCAGTTCGAGCCCATAGTTTCCCTTCCAGAGCAAGAAATAAAAACTCTGGAAGAGGATGAGGAAGAACTCTTTAAGATGTAAGCAGAATATTTCTCTCTATTATCTGAATGTTCATTAGGCTTAAACTTGACAGTGTTTATAAGAAGCTGCATGTCTGGGACTATGGAAGGGAGCTGATAGTACAAATCTGGCTTCAGCATTGTTTAGCATAAAAGAAAACAACAACGTAGATAATAATTCTTGAAATTGTGATCACAGAATATGAAACAAGTGTCTTGGGAGGAAAGAAATGAGATGTACATGGTGTTGCTGCCCTGCATCCCTGGGTAAAGGGTGATGTACAAGTTACTGAAATAATAAAAGCAAGAGCTGCAGTACAGTATTGGGGCATCTGTGGCAGTTCCTGTCTGTTGCCTTCAACACAGTTTATCCTTAGATTATGCTTATTGTCACATCAGGAAAGCTTGATCTTCCTGAAGAAAAATGTAGCCTAAAGGCTTAAGAAGTGTTTTGAATTTGATCCCTGATGTGCTTGCTTTAAATAGGTTTTAAAAATTCTGCTTTTACTTAATGACAGAATGGTATTGCTCATCTGGAAGAGGGATTTGAGTTCTCCTTATACAGATTCTGGTAATAACTAAAGTGATGGGCAGTTTCTGACAGGTAGTATGGTGAACTCTGGCTACAGCAAAACCTGTTAATTAGCTACCTGAATTTAAAAGGTTGCCTACACTAAATATGTTTATCATCCCCTAAGAGTGTCCAGAATTTTGGTACAGTTATTACATAATTCCTAATATTTTCTTATTGGATTTTAATTTATCATATCAGTTTCTAAATCTGTGTATTGAACAGGGAATCTTATAAAAGGAATTGCTTTCTTCTTGTGTGTGGCTTTTAAAAAGAACTGTGCTGTTCCATCAGGTGTGATGTTTTAATAAATGTTTTAATACCTGGAGGTTAATTAAATTTTTTGTTCTCCAAGGCGAGCAAAGCTTTTCCGGTTTGCATCTGAGAACGACCTTCCAGAATGGAAAGAACGAGGAACTGGTGATGTGAAACTCCTGAAACACAAGGAGAAGGGAACAATTCGCCTCCTCATGCGGAGGGATAAAACCCTAAAAATCTGTGCAAACCATTACAGTATGTTATACATTGCTATACTTACTCTTGTTTGGAAAAATAAGCTTGTAGAAATTCAATATGGTTGTCTCCTGCTGTTCCTACAAGGCTTTGGGTATCAAAAACCATGAGGGGTTATTTTTATTAATGGAAGGAAGCCGAAGGATTTTTCCTTCAGAGTCTGATAGTGCTCTCAGACTAACTAAAGTCACTTTAAAATTTAGCTGTGATAGACAGGCATTATGTGATTGCTTCCAGTGTGTGTGGTTTATTTTAATGATTAATAGAGTGTAGAACATATAGGCCTTAATACTGTTTGGAATAAGAATTTAATGTATGATGGCTTGCTTTAGTAAAAGAGTGAGAAAAAACATGATGTAATAATTTACTACTTGGAGCTAATTGTCTGAATTGCTAGAATCAATCCCTTAACCATCAGAAAACAGACTGAGATGCTAAGCTAATCCGAGTCTGCCTTTCTCTGCTTGTGAAATTAACTGAAATGAACGGGTTACATTGGGCTGACTCATTCAAAAAAGAAGCCTCTTTGAATTAAAAAAACCATGAAAGAGCAAGACAGACTTGAAAGTCAGCATAACTTGCAACAAGAAGACTAACATGGTGATACTTGGCTTGCTTTGGTGATACTTATAGTTTTATATGAGGAGTATTTAGTGTTCTGTGGGGTTAAACTACATTTAGATACCTTGAAATAAGAAGTAGCTTAATGCAAACCTTAATAATCCTTGTTTTCTTGGGTAGATCCCTTCAGAAATCAAACTGTTCAGAGGACACAGGTGTTTAGTAAATGAAATGGCAAATATGAAAGCAGTGTAGTCACCAACCAGCAAGAATAAACCTTTTGTTTAGGGAAATAAATGTTGCACATACGCAAAACAGAATTGATGAATTTGTAGTATTCACATCAAAAGTTGTTTAAATTTTTTTCGTGGAAAAGCTGCTCTCCATATAGATTTGTTTATTGAATTTATGCTGACTCACAGTCAGACAAAAGGACTCTCTTCATTTTTGCAAAGCATTAAATGGAGCAAAAAGTATTTTGATATCTAGATTTTAAAAATGCAGGGGAGGGAGTAGACTCTTCAGATTTCTCCTGAGCTAGACAGGACCCAGAAAAAAAAGCCCTACTTAGACTTTGCATGTCTGTAATGTACAAAGTCTGAAGGTACTGTGGGAAGTAACATTTCAGCTTCTCCAGTCAGTCAGGTGAGGTAATTGTAGTGCCTTGGAGAGAAAGGGCCCCATTTACTGGAAGGGAACAAACATTGAAAATCCACTGTGCACTGCAGAGTTCTGTAATATCTTGTAGTACAGTTTTAAACTGATGGGAGAGATAATTAACCTGATGACTAATTGAAGGAATAGTGCTTTTTAAAATTAATTTTGCTAGTAGTTTTGGTGTGCAAAAGAAGAATGAATGTTGTTTGTCTGTCTGGAATGCCTTTTCCTCCTGAATCATTTGCCTGTACTTCAGAGCTGTGCTCAGTGATCACATCTCTTAGTATCACAGTCTTCTGTTTTAAACAAAAATTGAATCCAGCTCTTTTTCCTCACAGTAGTGAATCCTTTCACACAGTAATGTTCTTGCATCATTTTATTTGACAGTGTAAGGAAAAGTATGTATGGGCACCATTGTCTTGTATTTATCCTAGAGTAATTCTGTGTCAAGTGCTTTACGTCACCATCGCAGCCCATTGTCGCTGAGATTTATGGAGGCTGGTATGGAAAACATTTACTATTGTGTTCTCTACTTCTTTTAATGCTTTCCTTTCAGTCACACCCTTAATGGAGCTGAAGCCCAACGCTGGGAGCGACAGGGCGTGGGTCTGGAATACACATGCTGACTTTGCAGATGAAAGCCCCAAGCCCGAACTTCTGGCAATCCGATTTCTAAACGCAGAGAGTGAGTGGACTGAACTTACACTGATTGTGAACTGTTATGTTACCCTGCTTGTCTGAACACTGCCCTAAACCATTGTTGGAGACATGCTGTATCTTACCCCTGCATGGTAGTGTTAGCTAATTAATTCTTTATCTGAGAGAAGTTTGTTAATCACTTAACCATATCTGTTGACAAACTGTGTAGTAATTAGGTTTGCAGTAATATTTGTACAGTTTCTGCCCTAGGCCCTTTTTTAACCTAAGCCATTTCATGTAAGTGCAATGCCAATTAGAATAAAATTAAAGGTAGTTAAGAGACTCACATGCAGCTTACTTTAATTTAATTCAGGTGCTCAATTGCAGTTCAGATTAGATTTTTGCTTAGAAACAAGGAAATCCTGACCTGATATTTCTGGTCCATCTGCATTAGCAGAACATCTGGGTTGGTTCTTTTTTAATGTTGTTTTCACTAAGTGGAACCCTCAGTGAAAAGTGCTAGTCAGACTCATCATACCAGTTGGTGAGTTTTTCTGGAGTGACTGCACTGAGTACCAGAACAGTAACTCTAGTAATAGATCAGCTAGGATTAAATCAAAGAAGTGTTTGTGGGCAGAGGGGGTTTATGGGGTTTATGTTGTTTTGTTTTGTTGTTGGTTTGGTTGTTTTTTTTTTTTTTTTAAAGAAGCAAAATGAAAAAGTGTTGCACTTCTTGCTTTACAATTTGCCACACAAGTTTAGTGTGTTAGCCTCCTTTTCTCCCTACATACTAGATGGATAATAAAGTGGTTGTATATTTTAAAACTTGATGGATTTGACTACCTCAGGAAAGAATTTAGTATATCTTGCCTTTTTCCTTTGCTTTAAGTCTCCAATATCGTATTAATTAGCCAAACAAACCTTTCTGGTCCACCTGCATAGTGCTTGCTTCATGATCAAGTAGGAAGTTAAAGGGTAACTATTTGCTCATCTCTGAAAAGTCTTTCTCTCTAGTAGAGGCTGTTCAGCTTATTGAATGTTCTGCCTTGAAGGAGTAGTCCTTTCTTCCTGTTTGCCCTTTGCAGTACTGACTAAGCAGATGACAGGTGAACAGACATAAGTTTGTCCTTCAGGCATCTCTCCTGTTTGAGATGCTTGAAAAGGACTCAATACAAACACTTCCCAGACCAGTTACAAAGTGCCGTCAGAATTCCTGTGGGGAAACAGTGACCTCCTGTGGTCAGCCAGACAAGCCTGGGATACCAGGCTAGTACCACCTTGGTTGTTCTGCCGTCAGGAAGCTCCTTGCCCAGTCTCTTGTTGCTTGCATTACTTGTGTAGAAACAGAACTGGAATTTGATCAGTTGCTTGAAATGGTTGTTGAATCGAGTGGTGGCTTAGACCAGAATGTAATGGAGATTATGCATTGTCAGGCCTTGTAGGGAGGAACAGCCCTTGGGTACAGAGCCTGAATGCTGCACTGGTGAAACAGGCATTATCTTCCTTTGCTGATGCTAAGAACCCCAGTTATGGTCAGCTTGTGGCAAACTCTTAGGGTATAATGTAGCTGGCAAGGATAGCTGTTCAAAGCTAATCTTCAGTCTTTTGCATACAGATAGTTGTATTAGCAGTCTCTGACATCATATTCCTGTTCCTTTAGGCAACAGACAGCTGGGAGTTGCAATAACTACAAAACAGCTCCTGCTGGCATTACATTTTGAATATTTTGCAAAATAAGCTGCTTTAGTAAACTTGCTGAAGAAGATAAATTGCTTTTGCACAGAGATGTGATTGAAGAATTTTGCATCTTGTATGTTTTACTAGATTACTTCGTAAGTCCCTGCAAATTTTGTTTACACAAAGCTTCTCCTGGGGTATCTTTTGTCAAGAGTAGAAGTATTCAATGTTGTGAGACAGTAAAAGTAATGAAAAAAATATTTTATCTTTACTGAAACAGATGCACAGAAATTCAAGGCAAAATTTGAAGAATGCAGGAATGAAGTAGGCAAGAAAGCAAAGAAAGGTAAGGTAGTCTCAGTGCAACTTGGTGCCACATTTCTGAGCTGTGTGAGTGGTTACAGTACCCTGGAGTGTCGTGTTCCAGCAGACTCACTCTGTGCTGAACTGCAGCCTTCAGTTCAGGTGCTTTTCTGTCTGCGAGAGTAAGAGCTCACAGGAGTGACGATGGCCTTCTTCCCTGTAGAAGGCTGTTACAGTTGCTGTTGGGACATTGGCTGCTCTTTTGAAAGGCTACCAAGGAAGTATTTGTGGCTTACAATACACAAATGAACTGTGAACACTGCAGCCACAGTGCTCTTTCTTCCTTCCAGGTCCCTTTCCCAAATTTCACAATTGTATAATCATGCAAGTATAATGTTTAATGTTTTTTATAGTTATTAATGTGTATGAAGTTGCTCACAAGTCTCTAATAGATTATTGCACCTCCTTTTAGAATTGCTTGTGTGATAAGGTATCTCACCATGTAAATATAATAAACATTTCCATCTTTCTTAAGAACAGACTACCAGTGGTCTGCAGTCAACATTCTTCAAGATACTTAGATTGGAGTTTTCCAGTCTTAAGAATTCCTATTCCCCAATTTCAAACTGGGGAACTTAACTTTGCTTTTTTTGGTTATGATGATAAGTAGCTAAGGACTTGTCTGGATACTTTATTGGTAGCAGCACAGCTGGCCAGATGTTACACACTGCTCAGTTCCTGTGATTAAGCCCTCATGTAGTGAATAACATTTATGAGTGGTGTTTCTTGAATTCTGACATCTGAAGTAATTTCCAGAGGAAAAGAAATGGAATGAGTCAATCCAGTGGTCAGTGAAGAATATCTTTATTTTTGTCCAATACCAGCTGTCTCTCCCCACCCCCCCCACCCTGTCTTTACTCTTTCTAACAGGAAAATCCATTACTGCCTGTATGTAACATTCTTCCTAACCAATCTTTTAGCAGGCACAGACAAAAATGATAGTGCTGATAAAGTTGCTGAAAAACTAGAAGAGCTTTCTGTAAAGGAAGAGAGCAGAGAGTCTGAGAAGAAAGAGACCAAGGAAAAAACTGAAGAAAAGCAATAAAATCGTCCTGGGCCTTGCAGTTTTTCCTTTACTTTTTTCTTTTTTTTCTTTTCCTTTTTTTTTTTTTTTTTTTTTTTTTGTTTTTGTTTTTGTTTTTTTTTAATTTTTACAAGGGACTTTATATGGAACTGAATTCAACATTCACATTGTTTTTTCTAAGCTTTTGCCCTTCGGAAGGTGTCTTCAGAAAAATTCATTCCCCCGTCATGAAAATGTACTGTGCTAACTTTCTTTTCCATAGTGGAAACACTTATTTATAGTCATCCAAAAGAGTGAATAAAACAAACTTGAAAACAGCATCAGGGGACAGAACTGAGTTTTCTGTATACTGTAAAGGCTTATGAATACACTTGTTTAATTGAGCTACATATCATCATTCCTGTGGATTAAGTAGGTTAACAGACTTTGTCAGCAGGGAAGATTAGGATTGCATTTGTGTTTCTTGTATGGCTTCTAAACTGTGATGTAACAGACCTTTCACACCTGCTGCTGTGTATACCTGAGCAGGGAATGTGCCTGTGCTTCTTGAAACACAGCAGGCTTCTGGAATCAGGCACTACTGGCATTCCTGGCACACTGTTGATGATGATCCATTGGACAGTGAAAATAAAGGTGGGGGACAAAATGTATTATATCAGATTTGAGAAGCATTTCCCTCTTGCAAATTTGTGCTTCCCTCCCACCCCAAATTTGTTAATAGTACAAAGGCTTGATTCCAGCACACAGTTCCTGCTGTTGTCCCAGATCTTCCATGGTGTGCTGCTTGCTGACTGAAGGCAGCAGCAGCAGCCTGTAATGCTGAGGTGTATGCAAAGGAATCTGAGCTGTTTGAGTACCTTCCTGTGAGATTCCCCCTGCCAGCATATTGTTGTAGTCTCAAGAATGTATAGGTCTAAAATGTATAAGCTTTTTTTCCCCAGGGCTTTGGAGCTCATATTGTTTTTACAAACTGGAGGAGTTTTGAACTTCTCAGATGCTTGGCTGTCCCTCTTGGAGAGCAGCATTTTGAACATTTTGGAAATCATTTTGGAACAGTTAATTATGGTGCACATGCTTGAGGGACACCCTCACTGCCAGAATGAGCAAATTGGTCAAATCTCTTCCCTGCAAATGTTTTTAGTTGATCCAATTGCAAATTAGTGATAGAGAGTAAGAAAATAAACTATAGTAAGCAATAAAACCAACACAATTAAGTCTGATAGATGAATTGAATTTTGTTGTTAAACACTAATACAAGAATTGTGTTAGGATAGAGATGAAATTTTATAATAGTTTCCAAAATAATTATGAAAACTGGACAAAACTTGCTAAACTGTAAGACTGAATGATGTTAACACGGAATAGCAAGACCTTTTTGTCTTCACAAAGAGGCTTTTAACTCAGTCAGGTTCTGCAGTCTACCTGAGGAAAATATATTTTTAAATAAAAAAAATCACGTCTTTCTTAGCACTGCCTTTTGATGCTACAGTGAACGAGTCTTAAATCTGGAAGTGTAATTAAGGTACTCACTTCATTCAAACAAAATAATTCCTTTGGTGTTTTGCACGTTCCCCTTCAACTACAGCAGATATCAAAAGTCTGTTAATTAACAAAGATGGTTGAAAGGCAAAATAAAATGCTGTTTAGTGTTTCTGGTTTGGAAATAACAAGACAAAGGTATTTTGAAATATTTAACATTTGAATGTAAAAGCCAAATCTTTATCCATGAATCATTGTAAATGATCTGATAATGTCAAACTGTGTCTAAATTGATAGAAATGACTTAAAAATTTCAAAATAAACTTAAATTTTCATTTAAAGGATTTGCTTTTTATTTTGAGAACTCTTACAAGGAATGCATTTTTAGTCTGCAGGGGCAGAGTGATGAAGGCAGCAAAATGGGTGAGTTGCATTTCACTGTCAAATGTTGTACAGAAGAGGGGGGGCAGCACTTGAATGACTTAATTTGTCTTAATATTAGTTATTGATGACTCCTGCTTAATGTTGTTACCCTCTTTTCCCCTCTTACTTCAGCATCATTAAATGACTTCAGACTTTGTTTCACGTTTTTATCTTCTTTCAAAGATAACGATTTATTTGTCTAACATTGTTACCCCTTTCCTCTGTGTTTTGTTAAATAGTTTTTTTCCTTTTTTTGTTTTTTCACTTTCCTCCAAGAACATTTTCTCTCCCAAACCTAGTAGTAGTAATTAAAGTTAACGTTGCTTCATAGAAAGTGCTTTTCAGTTTGAACATCTTATTTGCTGGTTTATGAACGCTGTTGGCTTGCAGACTTTCAGCAGCATCATATCGAGTCATACTTCATTCTAGAGGAGGAGAATTGCACTTAACTAATGGCTTTAAACACCAGTTCTGTTCTGAACAAATGCCATCCCATGAAAAATATCTGTTGGAATAGTCTAGAAACTTTTGTGGTATATCTGTTAAGGCTACTGAAAAGTCATTATTGGGCAATAATTTCTTGATTTATCTGGTAAGAAATGAACAACTAAATGAAAATTGTCATATTGAAGTTCCAGTGGGTAACTTGTTAGGCCTGGCTTGTACCTTGATCTGTCTGGCCTTTGCTTGGAGTTTTAGGCAGCACTGTGCAGCACAAGATGATCCAGATGTCTCTGTTCTGAGCACTGTAAATTTGAGGGGAAAAACATCTTTTACTAAACAACGAATTGGTGATCCATGAGGGTTCTCCCAGTGACCCTGAACTGTTTGCAGGTCAACAGTACTACATGGGCCAGCAACTTCATTTGCTGTAGTAAGAAAATGCAGTAAGAAAAGCATAATTATTTATTGTGGTCACTGTTTAATGGCAACAGCAAATATGAGCTAGCAGCTAACTTGCAAGCGACCAATAAAATGTTCCAGGGATTTTCAGTACTTTCAAGTGTGCAAAATAAAATTTTCTTAATCATGTAGCTAAGATTTCCAGCTAAAATTAGTGCCATGGCTTGATATGAAGATTGCGTGGCTTTCAGGCTTTCTTGATTCTTGCTCTGTTGTGAGTTTCCTTTCATCTTACCAGCTCTGAGGGGTACCCTGCCATGTGGCTCCAACACAGCTTCTGTGGTTGGCCCTTCCTCCTTTGGGGTAAAACCTCAGAGTAAAATCTTGCAAGAAGACATGCAATTACTAGCCATGCTCTGCCAGATTATTTTTAGATTGTTCTTTGTAGCTGTGTTTGTTCTTTGTCATTAAATCTTTCCCTAACTCATGCTGCCATTGCTGTTTACCTCAGTGCTGCCAAAACCTTCTGGCACGCTCATAAGGTAGTGTGAATCCAGAAACTGCAGTCCTTGAAATAAAGGTGTTCCAGGAGAGCAATTCTGAGACATGCCTGTTCTGCTTTAGTCAAGTCCTCCTCAGACATCCTTAGTGTTTGACAGGTAAAGTCATCTGACTGCTTTAAATATACTTGGCTTGTAATAACGAGTGTTGCTCAGCAGTGCTTTGTGCTGGCTTGAAAACAGCGTTCTTGAGAATTGGAGTGTTAGTGGGAAGGGAGGTGAACTGTGGGAACTGTTGGACACGAAATTACAGAACACTACTGCATTCTGATAGGTAATCTACAATGTGCACCAGAAAAAAGTAATCCCAAAGCCCAATTCAGCATCACCCTGTAGCCTTGTAAAACAGAATGTCTCGGCCATCTTTTGGAAATGCTGGGTCTGCATGACTGCACAGCGCAGGTGTGATCCACAGGATGATTGTGCAGCTCAAACCAGGCTGCCACAGTCATCTTCAATATCAGTTCAGTTTGGAGATGCACCTCTTCTTGTTGCTATGAAAAGTGCATTTTTTTGTGTTCTGATAACTCAGTTATCTTTAGTTTCACTCCAGAGAAGTGTTGTGTGATTGGGATATTAAAAAAAAAAAAAAAGCCGAAGCTGCTTGCTGCTGAGAGCCTCTTTTCAGATCAGGAATGGCTTGAAAGATTGGCCCAACAAATGGGGGCTGATACGGTGAGACTGGATCAGCATCAGTGTGTCAGAGTGATGAAGGGAAAGCCATTCTGAAGGGTGGAACGAGCAGAAATGCTGAATCCTCCCCACTTGCAAAGCTGTCTTTGAGAAGCAGACTTTCTAGAGAGGAAAGAGTCCTTAGGGGAAAATACAATTGAAAATAATGAGGTGCAGAGGAGGCATAGTCTCCTTAAGAATAACTCTTCTATTCACATGCAGGAATGTTACTGTCCCAGAAAGGCTTCGTCTTTAAAAATAATGAAATTTAAATAAATCATCAAACTCCAGATATGTATCTTAAAATGAACTTGTGCCTATTGCTTAACAGCTTATGCTGGAAACTTGACAAGATGTTTCTGTAGTTCACCTAGAAAGGAAACTTGCAGGTCCATGATAAAAATGCAGATATGACTAACACTTGAGAGAGAACTTCTTTACTATTTTTCAAGACCTAAAAAATGCATTTGAGTAATTCTTATACTATCCATTGTAGGATGCTGCCAAACTTCATGCACAGTCTATAATGCTGCTTAGGATAACATTTTCCAGATTGAAATAAAAATATCACTGGAAAATCAGTCAGATTTCTGTTCGCATTTAAAATTCTTCACCCAGACGTTTGCTTAAACAGGAAGGAGGAAGATGATTAAACTGATGTAAGTGATGAAGTCTCTGCTTTTGTCAAGTAAGTGGTGCTAAAGTAACTTGTGGCCCAGAGCATCAGGTGTGTTCCTGAAATGGATCTTCCAGCCCAGTTTTGTTGAAAAGGGACCCAGTTGGCTCATTGGAGACCCCTCAGCAGTACACATCAAACCTGGTAAGTGATGGTGATGGAGAGGTTTGCTTCCCAGGTGTGCCTTTGATCTGATTTAACAGGCTCATGGAGCTGCACCTGAAGCCTTCAGCTTAGTGTGCAGGGCCTGGTTCTGTGTAAACGTGTTGACCTTTGGATTAGTTACAAGGGGTTTGAGAATAATTAATTTTAATAAGATGCCATGACAAGGAGTAGTGAAGCATAGGAAACACTCAATCCCCCAAGCATTCAAAAATAGCTTTAGGTAGATGCTGTCCTTCCAATTCCTTAAAATCTAAGTCCGGAGATCATTTTAAGTTGCCTTCTGGCTTTAGTCCATTTTGGATGTGATTGGCGGGTTTTTTCT
>VZRF01000723.1:710199-862699 GCA_013396875.1 Vireo altiloquus | reverse complement strand
TTAAGCAGGGCAGTTGTTACCAAAAGCTGAGATTTCACATAATGTCCTCAGGGTGGAACTTACTGGCTTTGTTAAAGCTGATGCTCAAAATTTGGTTTTTTGTTTGGTTTGTGGTTGGGGGGAGGGGAGATTTGCAAACTGCAAAGTTGAGGACCCTTACAGATTTTTGGTTGGGTTTTACTTGTTATGTTCTTAAGACTTCTAGGACTGTGGAACTAATCAAGTCTCTTAAAACGAGACATGATGAATGTCCTTTCAGAACAGCACTGCAGTGAATGCCTTCTAGGGCAAGCTTGCTTTTAACAACACCCAGCAGATGCTGCAAATGTGGCTTTTGTGTTAGGCAGGCGTTACTTTATCTGCATGTTGGCAGCTGCAAAAGGGGGATTAGCTGGGAAAGAAAGCAGGAGGGGAGGGAGCAAGATGCATGCGGCTCCTGGTCTTGATTTCTAAACTTCCAAGCGGCCTTGAACCCTTCTTCCCATCATTGTGACTGAGGCGAGCTGCTGGGTGGTGCCCCCGAGTGTGAACAGAGGAGCCATTCACACACTTCTCTTGGGAAAGCTGATTCGGTGAACTTTCTGTTGTTACCTTAAATTACCTCTTCTGTCTGCCTCCTGATGCTAATAGATAGTTTTTAAAAGAACAGACTATAGTGTAATTCATTTACGTTTGCACTCAGTTATGGATCTCTGTTAAATTTGGCAGAGTGCAGCAGCTCCCTTAATACTGCGACTTTGGGTGTAGCAGAATTAAAAGTAGGATTTACTCCCTGAGCTAGCAAGGCAGGATTCGTGTGCAGCTCGCCCTGTCCTGCAGGGCCCCGCTCGGAGCCGCTCCCTGCGCGGACCCTGCGGCGGTGCCGTGTCCGCAGCCCCCTCTAGAGCCCCGCTGTACAGGGAGCTGCTACAGGAGCTTCAGCGTCCCACACTGCGCTCTGTGGAGCTCAGTTCATTGCCATTTTTCTTTTTTCGGGGAGGGGGGGGGTGGGGTGTTCTTGTAGACAGGATAGAACTGGACCCCACAGTCCGCAGGGGCTGCCCCGCTGCAGGAGGCCCGAGCGGCGATAGCTCAGCCGCCCCGGGGCCCATCGCTGCCCGGCCCGGCCGCCCTGCCGCGGGGCTGCGCGCCCCACTCCCGTCTCCGCGTAGCGCTACCTTAAGGGGCTGGTTGACATCAGCCGAGTGGGCTGGGCGGTGTGGGTGGGATTTCCTGTGCTGGAGGTCAGCTGCTCCCGTCCCTCTCCCGTCCCTCCCAGCCGCCCGGGTCCCGCTCTCCCCGCGCCGGAGGGACCCGCATCCTCCCGGCTCCCTCCTCTCGGGTTGGATTTACATAGTGATGTGTAAACTACAGGATGCCCAGCAGCACTGGAAAGAGGTTTAAACCTACTAAATACATCCCGGTCTCCACAGCAGCTGCCTTATTAGTGGGTTCGACTACTTTATTTTTTGTTTTCACGTAAGTACCGCTCTGGCGGAGGGGGAGCCCGGGCTGGGGCCGCCCGGCCCGGCGGGGGGAGGCGGCTGAGCTTGACAGTCCTCCAGGCCCTGCCGCTGCTGGTCCCGCTCCCCGCCTGCCTCCTGCTATCCCTGCCCGGCTTTGGTTTGCAGAGGCTCACGATCTCTCCCTATCATAAAATGTGCCTGACAGTCAGATCCACCATTTCATGGCACGTAAAACCCCATCGGCCTCCCGCAGCTGCCGGCTGTGTGCATCAGAGATGCCAGAGCCCCGCAGCCCCTGTGCCCGTCTTTGCAGGGCTGGTGTACGGGAGGGAGGTGCAGCCCCAGCCGCCCCGGTGCCGACAGGCGTGGATCCAGCCTGTGTCTCAGCTGGCCGGAGTCTCTGTGCTTCAGCAGGGAGAGCTGGCCTCTCCCGTCAATCGTTCGCGTGTCTCAGGGTTTAGCCGGCACAGCCTTTTGAAGTGGAAGGAATCCTATTCTAAGCATTACTGATTTTACGTATTTTTATGTAACCGTTCCTGAAAGCTTGAGGAGCTAATGAACAAATTTACATTTGCTTGACGGAAAGACGAGGAAACTTTTCCCCTCTCTGTTTCCTCTTCTCTCATTCCCTTCTCCCTTAAATGCAGAATGGAGCTGTGGCTGTCGGCTTGCAGCTCTCCTGTAGTTATATTAATATGTGAGTGCTGTAGTGCTTCGGCTGTTTCCCTTTCCATACACTCGAGTTCTGTAGCTCGCTAACCCTTCCTGTGCGGCGGTAGCGGCACCCTCCCTGCAGAGGTGTCGGTGTTTCCAGAGATGCTACAAAACTGTGCTCTGAAAGGAGCTTTGACTAAGCTGCCTTTGGGAAGGTGAAAACATGGCTATTGCATATTAAGATTTATTGTTGCACTTATTTTGGAACTCTATTTTCCTTGTTTTGCCATTGCTATTTTTTTAACCGAGCTCAGTGAAGCTGTTGGAAGCAGAAGGCTCTATAAGAGTGGGAGTATGTGTCTGTGTCATTATCTTTCGTGGTTTGGCTGTGATGTGATTCTCGATGTTTCAAAATGCTCATCACTGGTATGGTAATCTCAATGTAGGATTTCAGAATAAAATGTAAATATTGTTTTGTCTAACAGTTTCTTAAATCGGAACAGATTTTGACACTGAGTTTTGCTCTTGACTTAATGTGCCTTGATTTTTCCTTGCTTGTTTTCAATGCATTTGATATGAAGTACGGGTAAATCCTTTCAGGATGTTACACTGTTTCAAGAACTGGTCGAGCCTCAAGTTCAATACAGGTATCAATACAATACTTGATAGTACAAGTATCAGCCTACCATTCATGATTTGGGCATCTGATTGTAGTTTGGTGCTCACAGGAAAGCACAGGACATAAGTTGACTTTTGTGATGAACTTGGTTGACACTGGAGTGGTGAATATTGAATGGTAAAAAAAAAAAAGGGCCTTAATGCCAGCATTTATTTTTCCGGCTGCTTGAGAAATGGATGTATGCTAAGGTTGTTTTGGAAGCTGTATGTTTGTTTTCATATGATACTTCCAGTGTAGAGCTACAAATTGCTTAGTGATGTAAGACTTTCCTGGTAACACAGTTGTTGTTGAAACATCCTTTTGGCAGCAGGACATTAACTGAGACGTTCGTTTTACAATTTGTGCGGAAGAAGCAATTGATTTTAATCTATTGCCGAATCTGAAACTTCACTCTGCTCCCTCTGTTATCAGTGAATAATTACATGCAAAATGAAGTATTTTAAGGCTCTCTCCATATTGTAACTTGGCCTGTGTATCTTGAAGTGTTAGTAAATTTTTTGAGGATTGTCCCAGACATACGTTCTCTGTTGCTGCCAAGTCTTGTGTGTAATAAAAGTAACACATAATTGAGCAACTGTTGTCAGGCAGAATCTGAAGTCCTGTCCATTCAAAAATACTCAGATGAATTTGTATGGGATTGGTGTTGTTTTTCATGCTGAGCAGTTTTAGTAAAATCTATCTTTGTTGTGGAATCAAAGCAAGACATATGCATGAGATTAGTTTCTTTGGTGTGGTGGTGGGTTTTTTCCCCTTTCCTGAGCGTTTCCATTTTTTATCTTTTTCCACAGGCAGTGTTTTGTCTCCTGAAGATCTTTTTGTTGTGATATGTTATTAAAGGCTGAGATAGACTTGAATTTTCAGGTGTGTTGATTTGCACAACTTGTTTGATGTTGGATAGAGCTCTACTATGCAGCAGTTGAAACACTGGCCTAAAATTGTTTTAAGCAGTGCTTTTGATACAATCCATGCTTGCTTGTCATAACACAAGAACTTAATCAGATGAAGATTTACATGTGTGTTTATTAATTCCTTATTTGTGTCATTAAGCTCTAAGGCTGCTATGTCTCTTAATGAAGTAACCTGTGTATAAATGTATGAAACTGAAGATGGACAGGACTCCTAATCAAATTTTGGGTGCAGATCACCTCAGTAGGATATCAGGGATTTGAGCAACTTCAGCGCAGTGAAACTGAATAATAGAAGATAATATATATGGAAAAACTGAATAAGAACTATTTTTAAACCATTTACTGAATAGAAAAACCAAGCTTTTTAGGGCACTGGAAACATTTCTGAGTAACACATATGAAAACAGAGGCTCTGACTTGGCTTTTTCCCTAGACACGTTTGTGGGCTCATGCCACACATTATGATGTCTTCTGCTGGATGAAAAGCTCTTTGGACTTAAAGGCCAGGGTTAGCTTTTTAGCATTGTGGTCTTTATTTTTAACTTTTTTCCCAAACACCTTTGCTAAAAGGCAGCACATAAAGAGTGTTTGAAATACACAGTGTCCGCTATTAGTTCGTCGTGATGCTGATCAGTGGTACTGTTATACTTCAGGAAAATTCCATTTTAGATTCTCCTTTATTGTTTTTCCTCAGCTAAGCATTTAGGATTCACTGTATCGCTGCTATATTTCTGCTGGTTTTATGAGGGGGAACTAAACTATTTAGCTATCAAGATTATTGCCTGGAAAGGCAACTAAATATTGCAGTTGTATTATCACAGGCTTTTAGCACTCCATGTGTGTTCCTTCAGTAATAAATACAGTGTCTGAGTAGGTGGTCTAATTTGTCACAGTGGGAGAGTAAACAAGCATTAACTCTAAGCATTATGAAGGAATGTATCAATAATGTTGTATAGAATGATTAAGTTAATTTACTTATATGAGCAAATCAAATGGTGTAATGAAGGAAGAGCCAATTCTTCTTAACGTAGCACAACTCCAGTGATTCAGTTCTAGCAAACCTGAACTTATTTCTACCAAAATAATTTTTTCTTTGTATTTCTCATAAGGCTTTTTGTTAGAGATAACAATTTAACCTATTTCAGTGAAATCTGGGCTCTTACACCTTGGACTACTAAGTGCTGTGATGCAAACTTAATTGTGTTCATTCAAAGACCCTGAGTTTCAAGAACTTGCCAGCTTACTTTAGGTTGTGTAACTTCAGTATTAGCAGAGAATGCAGCCTAATTGTCAGCAAGTAGAATGTCACCCATGAACAGTTGGAATCAGTGATCTAAAAGGACTTTTCCAACCTAAATGATTCTATAATTATTCTGGAGCTAATAGTTCTCTTAAATTGGCTACTTACTGTAGATGTTGGTGCTGAGAACTTCTGAGTTAGTTCAGCAGCTGCAGTGCCTGTGTCTGGAGATTACACAGCCAGCTGAAAGCATATGGTTTTAAGGGGAAACTGTGGCTCATTTTAGTAAGGAGAAAAAAGCTCATCATTCTCTCCCTGAATATTGTAGGCCTGAAGTTTCTGATAAAATACCCATTTTCAGACTATTTTCTGTAGCATGCAGCCTCTTGAACATCTTTGAAATACAGGAGAAACGTGTAATTCATAACAAAGGTCTAGGTGCCACTACTTTGATATAATGGTAGTAGCATTGCTGTATATTATCTTTTGAAATGGGATAATAAAATGGGTAATTTTCTGGGTGAAGTGAAAGCACAAATAAGGTGAAAACTCATTCAGTCAGCACTGAAAATGTGAATAACTTTGTTCTTAAGAGCCATAATGGGAGATAATCACAGATACACACCACAGACATCTGCAATTGGCACTCTAATGCAGTTTGTGGCACAGGGAGTCTAATACCAATAACCTTCAGGAAACAATTGAGGACTGATAAATTGGTGTAGAAGAGCAAATGAAGTTGAAGTCGCAGTAGGGATGGAAAGAAAATAGAGAAATAGCCTAAACCTGTGCTGTTCAGATGGCAGAAGGAGGAAGAATGGCTGGCAGACTGTGCTCCATAGCAGGGCTGCTGGATTTACCTTAACAGGGAGGAAAGCTTGGCTTCAATTGATGAATATTTAAAGAAAAATTCCACTCCCACATTTGTATCTCATGTTACTGTATTTCATGAACTGGAAAGGCTCAGCATTTCTGTAGTTAGACATATATGAATCCAGATGCACTTAGGATACATTCAGCTCTTAAATCATAAGCACTACCCCCTTCCTGCAGTTATCTCATCCCGCACTGGATCAGCCTTAAAATAAACAGGTAATAGCACTTGAAAGTTCAAAACTATAGTAACCATTGTGGATGGTTAATGAAAATATAATTATATGTGTACCTAGAGTCCTTGAACTATCTGTTAGATCTTTTCCTCCCATGACTTGCATGTGTTCCCAGATCAAAAAGGGAAAAATACAGTCTGCTGTTTTGACTTGGGTTTGTTTAGTCACCGGCAAAGGTCAAGCTAATAGAAGATCATCTTTGCTTTAGTGAATTTGATTTGTATCCAAAGATGTTTTCCTTGCCTAAAGTATTTAGTTCCAGATGTGCAGATATTCACTTCTGCCAGTTTAGTGTTCTGATTTCAGTTAGAACAAATGATAGAATGTGATTTAAAATGTCCATTACAGATGGTATGGAGCTTCATCTGTAACACAGGTGTGTTTAATACCAGCCTAGAGGAAACAGAACTGAATGCTGACAGGTGGATGCACAACAAAGAAAATAAAGATTAAATTGTAGCTCAGATTGTTTTATCTTGATATGCTGCTGGACAGAATGAATTCTGCCTTAGAGTGTGGTCTTACATCCTTCTTACAGTTTGGCTTCTGCCTAATAACTTGCTGAAGGCTGCTTGTAGGTTTGGGAGAGCTCTGGTGGAAGCTGCTCGTGCTGTGTGATGTCAGAAGTCCCAGGTGTGCTGAGGTGTGTGTGAGAGCACATGGAAACACTGCCACTCCACAAACTCACTCACCCCCATCCTAACCAGACAGTCAGATCAGATATCCTTGGCATTCTGAAAACTTTGGAGCACAAGGCCCCTCTAGCTTGTCTGTTTCTAGCCATGCTAGGGGCCCATTTGACAGTGGTAATGCTAATTATGAAAAAGAATAAATTCCCCCCTTCTTGAACCTTCTTTACACACCATTCTTCACTACTTGGAATATTAATGTATGTCTGATTTTTCTTTCATGTTTTTGCTTTCCCTATGCCAAACCAAGAAATTGCTGGAACTGGTAGGGAGCAGCTTCACTGACAGCTGTGCAGGTGACACTACACAGGGGAAAAAGAGTGTGCAAAAAAGTCTGCATCAGTTTATTCGGTGAATTTTAAAACTGACTTCACAGCCACATACTGATTTCAAGCAGTGCAGTTTGGCCTCCTGAGATACCTAAACATTTTCCATGTTAAATGCATCTTTAATGGCAGGTTTTTCCTGTCCACTCTACCTGCAATCCAGAAGAGGTAACGCTTGCCTGGTTGACCTGAGTCATCTCAGTTGTCATGTCTGTAAGCTTCTGAAAAATATTTACTTTTGTTATGACAAAGAAATGTCCTTTTTAGCCGTGGCAGTTTCATCTTGCTATAAAATTTTTGGAAATAGAATCTTGACAAACTTGTCATGCAAGATAAGACAGGCAGTCTCAACAGGAAAATGTATTTAACTCAAGTGTGAAAAGCTTTTTGTTTGTGGGTTTTTTTTAATGCTCTAAGAAGCCTCCATTTTACTGTTTTTTAACTAGTTGATTTTATGATCTTTGCTTCCAAGGGGAACAGCGAAGTTGGCAATACAGGACATTTCTGAAAGCTATTAAAATTCATTCCTTTAGAAAAAAAAGTGGTATTTTTTATCAATGGAAATATTTTTTTCTTCCTGTAGTTTGAGAAAGTAAAAAGCAGAATCATGTTTGTCAAAGGCAGTAGATGACTACACATGTTCAGCTGTGGATGCAGAGCTTTCTACAGCCACTGCTGTGGCATTTCAGTGCTCACTGTAGATCCAGTTTGAAAAAGGCAGAAGAGCTACTGTAATGGAAGTTATTGCTGTACATGGCTACAGCTGTAGAAAGTGTGTGATTTATGCCAGTAGCAACCTCCTTTCTATTCTTCCTAATAAGCAGAGATTAAGGTCATATGGAAATAAGAATGAGAGTATCTCAATTAGATCAGGGTGGGCCTCTCAGCCTTTGTACAAGGATATACAAGCAATTTTTCTTTTTTTTTTTGTCTAAAATCCTTTTCAAGATGCTCATTTAAATACTGTCCTTGTTTGTCCAAGTATGCCACATGTGTATCTCTTTATAAATAGAAACAATCTCTACAAGATTGTTCAAGCTCAATTGGCTTGTTAGTAATGTCAGCTAAGGAATGTTATTGCTGAAAACACAAAACTTCAATTGAGAGATAAATACATGTGGTGACCTTGGAGACCTGATTTTTGAGGTTCATTACCTGGGATAGTTGCTAATTATACACATAACATGATTGTGTAAACAACTTATTCTGCTACTATCTGCTTCTCAGCTGAAATCAGCTGTAGGACCCTGTGGTGTGGGGATCTCTGTGGGACCTGTGAGAGATGACCTGGAACACATTTTCTGTGCTTACTTAGTGTATGAGCTACAAGGAAACTTTTCAAGGCTGACAAAGGGAAACCATGAGTTTTGTTCAGTTTGCACTGAAAGATGTCTGGAATACAGCAATAAAGTGGTGTAAGTCAATTTAGAACATGAAGGAGATGCACGCTGCAGTGGGGGATAAGTATTGTAAAAGCTACACGAGCTACACTTGTGTAATCAGTGCAGAAGTGGAACACTGATTTACTGTCCTTTGATTCAAGCCAGCAGATACAACACTTATTTCTCTATAATCCAAGAGTAATGTTCAGTTTGGCTGCACTGTTACAGAGCTACTATTAGTTGATCATTTGTCACTGGGAGCAGCTAATGAAATTGAGAGGAAGAGGCATGGAGGTTGAGACAGAAATGCTGCAGTTTTTAATGGAAATTCTGTATTGTTCCTCTGCAAAGAATACCATAGATTGGAAAAACCTACTCAGCCTTGATCTTATTTTACCATGGAGAGGCAATTTTAGGGATCCTTGCTCGGTGATTGGAAAAATTAATTCCAATGAGTACACCACAGTATCATGTCTACTACATAAATCTTCAGCCAGTAATCTGTATCCAGAAAGAGGATTTAATTAGTCACTGGTTGGTTTTTTGCAATTACTAATGCAATTTAGCTAGACTGGCTTTAAAGCTGTCCAAAGTGCCCAAAATTCTGCACTCTAAACGTATTGTGCAAACATTAGTGGGTACTTGATTCTTTGTTTTTCTCAGGATGGATATTATGGAATAAACTGTACAGTAACCCATATTTAGGAATTGCAGCAGTTTCCATGGTTCTCTGTGAAATTGTGAACACAGCATTTGTGCACTTCAAATGTGAAATCCTTATGAAATACCTGTGCTCTGCTGCCGTGGGTTGAGATCATCTAGCAACAGAAGACAGTGGTGCAGGAAAAATACCTCTTGAATTTGAAATCTAAACACCAAAGCAGCTGCTTCCAGTGTGTGTGTGCACCATGAAATAACTGCTCTCCAGAAAACCTTGGTACACACTCAGACTGAACTAATTTCAGAATATTCTTAAATGAACAAATTACTTTTTAAGTTGGAGCCCAACAAAGCAAACTTGAGACTGCTTAAATATATAAGGGCCTTCATAAATAAAGCCAGACAAAGCGTTATTCTCCCAGGATTCTTAAAACTAAATTGGCATTTACATTAGCTCTTATTCATGTCTTCAGGGAAATAATGTAATGTAATATCTATATCAACACAATTTAAGTACAGTTCTGGGAATAAGGAGAGCTTGGACATTATAAACAAGCATCATTTTAAATTAAACTTGGGTCAATCACAGAAATGCTTCAAAATGGAAAAGTTAAGCTTAAAACTTTTCCACTTACTCTGATCCCAGTCTGCTAAGAGAGGCAGGTATTTTCTTATGGAAAAATACTTCCTCTCCCCCTTTTCAGCCTAACTTTTCAAAAGTTACTTAGGATTATTTTAATTGTGTATAACCTCCCTTTCAGTTCTTTCTCATGAGTGAGACCTCATTTTGCATGTTTAGCTTTCTCTGAAGATTAATGTTTGCCCCAGCAGTAAGACTCTCCAGATGTGTTATGATCTAATAATGCTGTGGTTAACCCTTGTCTGCTGTCAGCAGCTTGCTGAACCACCTCCTGTGTTTTACCAAGCCCCAACATTTGGTGATGTAGTTTCCTCATGCTCCTCCAAGCAGCAGGAGCCATGAGTTGTGTAGGTGGGCAGCTCTCCCATCCGTGGGGTTTGTGTCTGGCACTGGGCTCAGGACCCACTGCCTTGAGGCTTCCCTGTGGAACCACACTGTTAATTTGGCTTATCCTCCAACATTCCAAGGCACAGCGATGGAATAGGGTCTTGAGGATGTCTGTATGGTCATCTTCATGTGGTCAGACCTGTGACTTTGACCAGTAACTGTAGGTCTCTAGGTTCTTGTTTTGTTTGGGTCTTTTTGTTAAATTATTGTCTAATTTCTCTGTTGTGTGATGCACAAGTCTCACATCTTTCTTTTCTCTTTGAAGCTGGCTTTGCACATACTGCATCTTGTGTAAATGGCTAATGAGTCTTTGTGGCAAAAACAATAAGAGCATCAACAGGCACTAGGGTTTTTTTTAACGACCAAGTTTTGACAATTCCATAAATGAGGCATATAAAATTGCTGCTTTCTGATACACAGAAGTCAAACAGAAGGAGATGCAAAGCCACTGAATCTGATAAGGTGATTTCTAAATCATGTATGGA
Source organism: Vireo altiloquus (assembly GCA_013396875.1). Lineage (NCBI taxonomy): Eukaryota > Metazoa > Chordata > Aves > Passeriformes > Vireonidae > Vireo > Vireo altiloquus. The sequence goes on along the minus strand of VZRF01000723.1, from coordinate 852,095 downwards.
AGTTGTAGCACCTGCGGCAACAAAGGGAATTAGTATCTGCTGTGGAAATTTCAGTTCAAAGACAATGCAGGATTAAAATAACAGAACTTGCTAGGTGTGGCCATTGAATCAATGTGGTATTTTCTTTTAGTTGTGAAGCAAAACTTCTACATGGTCTATGTCCAGATAGTTATGTATCGAAAATAAAATGCAAGGACCACCTCAGCTCCTCTTGGCAGAACTCCGCTAAGAATGTTCTGTCATCTTACATAATCTATTAATTTTGAAATCAAAACTGGTCTGTATGAGCTGTGCTCTCAAGAATCTGGGGGACAGTGGAGGAGGACAGGCAGATACAGGTCTTTTATAATAGTGGAAGGGTTGGTTCCTTGAAATGAAATGGTTCTGGTTGTGTCATCTTTGTGTGTCTTTAGAAAATGGCATTTGCAAAATAGATTGCAATGATAAGATACAAGGTCTTACATTGACATTGAATTTGGCCTGCTGATGATAATAAACAGGTTGGAAAACATCTGCTTTCTTTTTGTACTGCTTGAGTTGAGAAGACTTTGCTGGGGCGAAGCTGTGCTACTTCTTAGGAAGTCTCTGTCCCTTCTGGTCTCCTGTTGCAGTAGAGTCTGGGGATGGTGAGAAATTGTGGCATGAACTTCAGATAAAAGGAGCTATTTATTAAGAAAATCTTGCCTTTTATATATCCAGGGTCAGTAGAGCAGGACGCCATCATTGGTTCTTGGGTGAACACCTCTTTAGCATCATTGGCTAGTTACAGCATAAGGGCCAAGAGCTGGAAAATTTCTCCCTGACTAAACTTGTCAGCATCCACAGTCTCCAGTAGTGTAACTTGTGAATAAGGTCATCAGTGCTTTAATCCCTGTTTACTTCTTAAACAGTACAGAGGCACTGTACAACTCAAGTACTGGTGCTTAGGAAGTTTTGCACAAATGTGCCAACTCCGAGCTGAAGCACTGTCAGCCCAGGACTCAGTGGAGATCATTCTTTCAGAGAGGGCTTCTGAAGACTTGCTTAATTCTACAGTTTCTACTCCATCTCATGTCATTTTGGGCCATCCGTCGTGCAGCAAGACTTTTGTTTCTTGAACACTGCATGAATGTATGAATATAGAGATACATGTACTAAAGCTTTGTTGTCTCTCTTTAAAAGTTTAATGGTAACATTGTAGTCTTTAAACTTTTATTTGTATGTGATTCCACAGTGACTAGTTACTTTTGCAAGTAATTTTTCTTGCATTGTATTACAAAGACTAGTGGGATAGAGCTAAACATGATATCTGTGGTTCGAGAACTGAAAAATTAATGATTCCTTCTCTAGCCTGCTGTGTTTAATTTATAATTCATATCTGATAAGAGACATGTTCTTCTGAGCCAGCTATCATCTCTCCATTTACATCCAGGTGGGGTTTTTTAAATTCTTCCTGCAGTGGGTGCTGGGGGAATTTTGGGCCCTAAAGTGCTCCTGAAGAAGGTTTCCAGAGCCATGTTTTCTCCACCTCTCATTTTCCACATGAGACTCTTTATCCTCTGACCCCAGCACTTGCATTGACCCCAAATGTCACAGCTGCTGTCACAGCCCACTGCCATGACCCTTGACTTTTACTATAACCCAAGTATGGAGTTTACCTTTCAGAAGCACTTCACAGTAGAAGGAAATGGAGAACTACAGCAGTTTTAAGTGTCCTAAGCAGCTGCTTCCAGCCACTCTGCCTCTCAGGGAGAGGCATAGCTGTGGACTATGAGCCCTTTACAGAACAGACCTCTCCTTTCCTGTGTTAGGTCTTTTCCATCACTCTGGAACTTCCTGGGCTTATCTGGTTGCATCTTATCTGCCTCTTGTACTGGTTTGTTTTGCTGTTCTCTTTCTCTCTTGACAGGTGATCTCCAGGTCAGTCTGTTCAGGTGGATAAGGCCTTTTGCCCGGTATACACACAAAGGGTGATCCACTGCTTATTTACCTTCTGAAATGCCAGAGTAGAGGCCTTACAAGATGTAATTCAACATCTAATCCTGTCTGTTGAGCTGGGGTACCTTTTAGGGGTTGATGAAACGACTCCTCTGTATTGAAACTGTAAGTGCTTTCAGTGGGCCACTGTCTCTATTGTGACTCACACATATTTGGCAGCCCCTGCGAAGAAGCTGACCAACATTTCTATCTTCTCCCCCACTAAGAAGTTCTGTATTCTTTGTGAATTTATTTGCTCCAGAACAGTAATCTGAGTTGCTGGCTGGTCAAAAGGGAAAGAGATGTGTAGCAATTTGCCAGTTACATTGTCCTCCTCTGAACACAAGAGAGCCCTGTTTAGTGGAGTGAGGCACTGATCCTGCATTTTTGTGATTAATATGTTTTGTGCTTTTGTTTGCCTCTTTGAGAGTGACGTTATTTATTTTTGTTGCTTCAACTGTTTTGGAAATGAGAAAAAGCTATTTTGAGTGTAATATCGACTTGGCATCATTTAAAAAGTCTCTTTTTGCCAGTTTTTTTCTTGGTTCCCCTAGAATTACGTTTCTTTTGGTCTGCTTCTGCCATTGTGTAGGTTGTAATAAGTCTCCAAAGCACCATACTATGCATGGGTGATGGGTGGATGCTTGCATGTCTGATGAGGGATTGATTCCCCTGGGCATGTGAGTCTTGCCAACTCCTCAGTTAGAAAACTTGAGGCTTTCATATACATTCTGTCTTTTAGTCCCAGTGGCCTCTTCTTTTGGAAGGCATTTCTTTTCTTTTTTTAGTAAAAAAAATGCTTACAGTTATATTGAGCTAGTTGATTAAACAGGCTGCATCTAATCCAGATCTCTCGCCTTAGTTTCCTTTTCTGTGCCTGCTTAAATAACCTGATGAAGCTGTGTGAGAATTACTGAGATGGGATGAAGCACATCTAAAGCTAGAACCTGAATCTGATCTCCTGACCTGTCCATTAAAATCTCACAGCAAAGTGATTACTCTAAGGTATCTAAGGGACTGCATGCTTGGTTCAGATCCCTTGGAGAGGGCTCTTGGTCCTCCTAGCTTGGCTGATTGTGTTCCTTCAGCTGCCTCTATCATGTCCTGGGCCTCGCTGTTCTGAAAGATGACTGACTGTGGCCCAAGGACAAGATCCTGTTCTGTGACTCTGAAGTGATGAGCTTCTCAACAGGAGAAAAGAATAGCATTCTTCAGCTTCCTCTTGGAAACATCTGAATCATTTTGGTTAAAGCCTTAATTGGAACAAATACTTTGCTTAAAGGGCAGAGGTAGCAGAAAGATTGCAGCCTAAGAGTTAATTTGGCAAAGTGATTCAGAATGGAAAATATGCAATATTGCTTTATACCTGTGCCTTCTCAGTCCCATCAACAGATATCTGAACACATTCCCATCAGCTTTTCCAGTGGCTGCTAGTTTTCAGATGCTTCTCTTCACTCCTTAGTTTTCCAGTTGGTCTTTCTAAATTTCAGGAAATACTGAGCTCTCCCTCTGAAAGTCAGTCCTCTTAAACCTGCTTCTTTCATAGGGTAACAGTCTTGAAAATGTATTGTTTGCTCTTTTTGTTCTCCTGAGTTCAGAAAACAGTGTTTTAAGCTAAATTATCTCTTTTAGAAGGTATTTCAGACAATTTACAGTCTGCACCCATTTAAGTGGTATGGGGAAGGATGGAAAGACAGGAGAATATAAAATAGTGCTGTTATGAATTATTTTGCAGTAGGCAAGGATTTCTTTCATTTCCCCCCCCAACTTACATATCTAAGGAAGAAGTTGCAGGGTGAGAAGGGATATTCTGATTTCCAAGGCAATAACAGAGAAGGAATTTTGTATTTTCTCCAAGAGTACACAAACACTTCACTATCACTTTCCTGACATTACCTGTGATATTTTGAAGGCTGTTGGAGGGAAGATACACCAAGGCAAGCTTAGACTGCTGATTCTTACTCTGTATTTGCCTAGCCTTGACTGGGTCCATGTTCAGAAAGCAGAAACCTGTCAAAAGTCAATACATCTACACTGAATTTCCAAATTACTGTTAGTATTCTACATGCAGATTAGCTTTCTTTTTGTGCTTATTTACCTGTATCTTGGAAATAGCCTTCTAAAAATATTAGCAATAGATGAATACAGTATGAGGGCTGCACTAGGCACACTTAAAATGCTCTCATGTATATGAAATCTGAAATTCTTTATTTCAAACTAAAGAAAATAGAAAGTAAGCAAGTCAGAACCCCTAAGGGGAAAGCACTGCATGTTCAGGTCTCTTGTCATGGCCTATTTGATTTATAAATATAAAAAAGTGTTTGTGTTCTAGAGCTGCGGCTGGTCCAGCGTTCTTTGTTGTTCTCCCACAACGTGACAATCATCCAAAAAAATCATCCCAAAATCTTGTTTCCGTGAGGATACCACAGGGTTTTAGGTGCATTATGGTATAAATGTATATCTGAGATATAAACTGTCAATCTCCATTTCTGGATGAGCCTTAAAGGAAGGTTCAGGCACAGTAAAATAGACTTGTTTAGTGACAGTTCAGCATCACTTCACTTGCCATGTATGATCACCCTATCAAGAACTGCATCCTGCTGTGATGACAGTTTGCTGGAAACTCTCCACAGATTCATTGGAAGTTGGCTGAGCCCCAGCTCCACAAATTACTGGTCAGAAGAGACTGTTTGTAGGGCACAAATCCATCCAATTTGTAGTGTTGATTTGATTCTTTTTTTAATTACCACTTTAAAAAGTGTGTCAGCAGAGTGCCAAAAAAGACAAGAAATGATCAGCTAAAACATTTTATTGCAGCATATGATGCTGTTCCATATTATCACAGAAACATGGCACTTAGATATGACAATATTTTTTCCTGTTACTTTTGTTCATTTTATGGTCAGCAGCAATTTTAAATAAATAGTCTTCAAAACAAATGCTAGGGTTTTGCCCTTTTATCTTTTTACTTTTTCTCCTTGATTCTCATCTCCTTTCCCTGAATTCTCATTAAGTCCAGTATCTTATTGATTCTAAAGCTAACAAGATTAATTTTTCCCCCGTTTTTAATTTCTTTTTTCTGTAAGACTGCTTTCTGTTTGGTGTTTCTGGCTCAAAGAGGTGATTGGCATTAATTACATAAGAGTACCCTAGTCTGTAGTCCTTTGTAGATCCTGCAAGTACAGTCAGGATTAATAAAATCTGGCTGGCTGATTGTTGATGAAATCATCTTTCACCTTGTTTTTGCTTTGAAGCATAATTTTTTTTCTTTTTTTTCTTTTTTTTCTTTTTTTTTTTAGCTGTTTCCCTAGTGCTCTGTGTGAGACCTGTCACTCCTCCATCCATTCCTTCAGCCTTGGATTGTGAGGGTAGTGAATGTCAGGATGAAGGATCAGAGCTAGTGTTGACAGCAGTTTAAATGCACCCTTGCTTATGTTTCCTAAAGAATTGCTGGTTTATAGCTACAGATGCTGTGTCTGGAAATATTCTGTGCAGGGAGGCTGTTCCAGGTGCTGGAGCCATCGCTACAAAGCAGAGTTAGTGCTGTGTAAGGGCTTCATGCTGCTCGCAGCCCAGCATGGAGCAGCCTGGGCGAATTCCCATTCAGAGCTCTCCCTCTGCTCTGCCCTTCCTGGATGACCTTGGCTGGCTGGATGCCCACCCAGCCACTCTCCCCTTCACAGGACAAGGAAGAAAATGGCATGAAAAACCTCGTGGGTTGAGATAAAGACAGGCACATCACTTACCAGTTACCATCAGAGACAAAACAAACAACTCAGGGAAAATTAATTTTTTGCCAATTAAAATACATTTGCGCGGTGAAAAACAAAGATAAAACCCAAACACCTTCCCCCATACCCCTTTGTTTTGCAAGCTCAGCTTCATTCCTCTATTCCCAGCTCCTCCACCTCTTCCTGCCCCCTGAGCAGGGCTGAAGGGAGGAGGAATGTGGGCTGTGGTCAGTCCATTTCAGCCCCTCTCTGTTGCTCCAGTGTGGGCTCTCCATGGCTGCGGTTCCTCTCCGCTGCCACATTCCCTCAGCAAATACCCCCTGTTCCAGCACAGGCTCCTCAGCAGGCTGCTGTGTGGCATTTCTCTGTGATGGCTGCCAGGGAGTCCAGCACAGCCAATCCCAGGTACATTTCTCAGACTTTTCCCCTCACTCCAGGGACATTCCTCACACTTTTCCCCCTCACTCCGTGCAGGTTTTGCCCTTTCCTGAGGTGCCGCGGCCTGGCTGAGGGCTCCCCTCACAGAGCCCGGGCAGCCCTCAGCGTCTGGGCACAGGCATTCAAACCCCAAAGAGTAAACATTTCTAGATAGCTGTTCCAGCAGTTCTACATTTAAATAAGTCTTTACCTACAGGAGAAGGAGACTGTTAACCAAAAAATGCTGTTTTGACCTTCATGGTCCCCACCTGTACCACAAGGTCAGTCAAAAAAGTTGGGAGGAAAATGGATTTGCCTATTTTTTCTGCCTACAAACTACTTGTTTTTTAGTAGCACTTAACAATCTCTCTTCAGGAAAATTGCTGAATGTCAGAGTGCAGCAATGGCTCACTCTGATTTATGAAATTCCTCAGAATTTTTACTGTGATTCTGTGAGTCACCTTAATGTGGCTTCTTCAGCTGTGACTCGAGGATCCTCCATTTGCATGTTCTGCTGTAGCTTCTGTGTCATGGGCTGGGAGTTTTATTCAAGCACAGGACATGAAGTCTGTCAGTTCTTGTGCTCTGCAAGATGCTGGTGAAGAGAGTTCACCGGTGGGAGGCTGTGGCTGCAAACATCCCCACACCGGAGGCTGGCAGGAGGTGGTTCTGTAGCCTCACCAGCCAGCTGCATTGCTGCTGACTGGCTGCTGAAAAGCCTTGTCCTTCCTGCTAATCCCACAGAAAACCTGATAGGGTTGGTTTTAACCCCTCTTAAATGCTGGGGTTTGCTTCCAGGGCTGAGATTTTTAGAGGAAACTTTCCAGAGAATAGCTGCCTCTTCTCTAGGGACTAAAAAAGGTTTAAAGTTGTGGAAACTGCCCACTCACTAAAATTCATGTAGTAGAAGGAGAAAATGTGAAACATTTACCACAGTTTTACAGGGATGTGTTTGGGTAAGTTTGGCAGCTGTACTCTATTATTGGAGAGTACATAGGAAGAGACAAGGAGGAATAATCATCTTCTGTCAATGTCAGGAAAAGTGACTAGGTCAGAAGCTCTGTGAGAAATGAAGTTTCCAGAGCAGAAACACTAAAGCTTCAGCCCAGTTCGCAGTTTTCTTTTTTCCTGTCCTGAAGCACTCCATCATAATTGCCTTTGCTCATACTACACCTGTCAAGAGATGACACTGTTATGCATTAAACTTGGTAGTGTGACAGCAATGTGTTTTGCTCTGCCAGAACAGAGGCGGCTTGTGTCCATCTTCTAGTACTTGCTCAGGTCTACCAGCTTTTTTTTTCCCCTTAATTTAGAAATAAAGCCAAACAGTAACACATTGTACATAAACCAAATTGACTGTCCTTCCTGGGCCCCTTTAAAAATACTGGAGAACTGCTTTTAATGCCTCTGTTTATTTTGGTACAGTATCCAGACTGCTGGAAGTATGTTTATAGCACAGTCTAACAAGCTGAGGCTCCTCTCTAAGATTTCAGTGTCTCATGGCTGGGTAGAAAAAGCTGATGCTCTCTAAATATGTATTTATGTCAGACTCTGGCTTGCAGTAATAGTTAATGCCACCTCAGCTAAGTTTAAGCAGCAGTTTTTCCTCAGCACATGATACAGTGTTCCTTGTTACTGTGGTGTTCATTAGTCAGACTTATCAACACCTGGTTGTGAACATCACCAGTTACATTAGGTCATCTGTATTTAAGCTTGATGACTTGATGAGAAACCATTTTAATTTGCTGTCTACCTGTGCAGCGCAAATTCCAGGTTAACTGAAATCTGGTTAATGTTTTAGATAGAAGAAATACAAGTATATGAAAATAGTGTTATTGACATTACACTGGAATTATAACTCTGCTGTGAGTGCCTGGAGCAAATATAAGTGAGATATAAGCTTCTCTTTACTGTGCTGATGGGCTTTAATTCCACTTTAATGCAGTGGGTTTCATCTCCTGTTCTTCACACTTTCTTTCCAAAAGGAACTGCCTTTTGCTTGATGCACAAAGCCTTCATTAACTGGAAGACTGTTTTGGAAATGTTTTATTTTTGATAGAAATATCTTCCACACAGGGAAAAAGATTGAAACATAAAATAAATCATAAGTTTGTTTTGAAACACAAGAATTATTCTAAACATTGAACAGATAATCCTGATAGTGCAAGATTGGAGTTGTTTAAATCAAACTTGCTGCTTGAAGTCACAATTTGTTTCCAAATTCTTTAAAAAGCTAGTTTGCCACATGTGCTCTCCCTACCCATGTGAATATCCCCCTGCCCCAGTTACTCATTGCTGGCAAGGAGTTGGTGCTCACTCTCCCTTTTTTCTCCCGGCTCAGACCTGAACTTGTCAACTCTTTCTCATGGAAATTGGATGATACAGAAAAGTGATCATCCTTTTCCCTTGCTCTCCCAAATCTTAAAACCACTGCAAAAGCTTTGCTGCAGTTGATAGTTCAGTGACATAGAGTATACAGAGTTTTGCTTCAGTGCCTGTTGGAAGGAACCAAACTGTTTTTCCAGTGTGCCTCTGAAAAGTGCCTCTCTTGTGTTCACTTTTAAAATCTCATGCAGTCCCAAAGCTAATATTAGCAATGAGCTCTTAAGGCTGACTGGAGAAGAGAATTGATTTGGAGTATAGAATAGCTCTTCTGTCAGTGTTTTGGCCAGCCCTGTGTAGTATGGGCAGTAGTTAAATCTTCCTGAATTTCAAAAGAATGTAGGCATTTAAATGATTTACAGGTTATTAAAAACATCGTTATCATACCATGACAGCATTTTAATTAATTACTTTTTAAAATTACAACTGGAACTAATATCTGCTGGAGTAGGAGCTCCTTCAGTACATAACAGAGTTGTTGCCAGGAATATATTGAATATTTGAAGCCCAAATTGGATGTAGTGAGTCTAGTTGGCTCATTCAGTAAGTTATTAGCAAAGCATAAAAATCTTCCTGTAGCAAACTCATCCTGTGCTTTCGAAGAACATTCCTGTCCTTTATTGACAGAGTGAAGATTGTTTAAGCAGTTTGGGGAGGAATGTCCTTGTGTGTGCTTTAACAGTGGGCTACACTCACTACACTCCTTGCCTTTTCCTGTGCTGAAACTGCTTGGAGAGCAGCAGCTCCTCTGAGGCACAGCCCTGGCTGGCGCCTGCAGCACCTGCTGAAAGGAAGGACAGTATTGCTTTGGGATCACTCACAGGAACCTTAAATGTGCTCTGTTACAAGCAGGAATTGCAGCTTCCTGAGGCACAAACATGATCCTTGTGTACCAAGTTCCACCTCAGGCTTCTGGCCTTTTCTGAGCACCTGGCAGTGCCCGAGCCTGTTGGCTCATTCTGGGGTGTACTGGACTGTCTCTGCTATTCACCTGAGTGATTTTTGCTTAAGCAGGTGAGGCTCAAATCAGTGCATTTTGGGGAAGAGTGACTGGGAACCAGTGGATGTTTAATCTGTGCTTTTTCAACAGTGCTGTTCCTCACAACAGTGGTTTTTGCTGGCTTATAGGACAAACCTGCACAGGAGAGAGGAGGAGTGAGAGGTAAAATGAATCTGAGTGCTTTGGTCACTGTTCTGGGTTTTCATTTGGCACTGGCAATTTCAGAAAGGTGCTCAGGGGCTGGCAGGGAGATTTTGCTCCGCAGGAATTAGGCATGAGAGATCTTCTTTTGAAGTCTTTGGGTAGGAAGAAAGCAAGCCTATCCTGCTGCCTCCTGTTTTGTTTCTGGGGTGAAATGTGATCCAGAGTGATGAGAGACAGGTGAGCAGTGTCAGAGGTCCAAAAGAAGAGACTAATAAAAAATCAGATCCTAAGGCTTGGATGTTTTTTACACATGTGCCAAGCTTTATAAAAAGCCTGTCCTTCATTAGCTATTTTAAAACACATTAGAAAAATGAAGTGACTCTCATGTACCAGTTGGTGACTTTAATTCTTTCTGTATACAAGCAATTTCATTGATTTAAAGTAGTACAAAGAGTACTTGAAATTTTAGTGAAACTGATGTGTCTCTTTGTGTCATAAAGAATTATGAATACTTGAATAAGCAAATAATGCAAAGGACTGAAGTTGCCATGGTATTTAACACAGAAAAGGAGACCTAGTTACAATATGGGTTTTTTGCATACCTGGTCTGTCACTGAACAACAAATATGTACAGAACAAATTAAATCTTTTTCTTTTAATTTTTATTTGGCTCATTTTCTTGCATCTGCAAAGAAAAGTGATAAACTGCACTACAGTGATTACTGGTCTCATTCCTGTAGCTGTGTGAACAACTAATCTTCTTAAGTGGGTGCTAGTGTGGATGGAGAGCAGGTCTGGGAATTCTGTGTTGTAATTTGCAGCTTCTTCAATCACTGGTGTGTGTATGGCATGATTTTTATATTCTAGTTACAAAACTTGAAAATGCACGTTCTCAAAAAGTTATGTTCTTAATGAAAAGTACAACTCGCTGGAAGTTTGTCTGTCCGTTTATCTGCTCTGTGGTGAAAGGGAGTAAGTACTTGGCCTTGATAAACTCTTGTGCCAAGTGCTCTTTTGAAAACAAAAGAAATATTATGGCCCATAGCTATTTTGAGCATAGCCTTGTTTGGAAAGCAAACAGAACTTTAAATTAAATAATTGCTCTCTGCAGATTAAAAGCATGTGGGATTTTTTTCTCCCCTGTATATTGCCTACTTGTTCAGTGCTTCAGCTTATACTAAACTCTTCAGAGCCATTGGGCAAATTAATGAAAATGGTTTTCATTGATTGCTGTGGAAAGAAAAGAACTAACTGGTTTAATTAACTCAAGACTATGCATATCTAGAAGAGCGACTATTGATCTGCGTGTGTTTAATTAAAATAAAGAACTCGCAATTCTTGCAGGCCTTGTCACTTCACTCTCTGCTTTGAGTAGGACTTCACAGTCCAGGTGTGCCCTTCACAGCAGCTCCATTTGCAGACCCTCAAACTGCAGCACCTGGGACTGGCACCTGGGCACGAGGGAGCAGAGTACACAGCTCCAGAGAACCACAGCAGCATGAAGTGAGAGTGTAATTTCTGCTCTTTGTCCTCCCATTGGAGCAGCAAGCTTGTCTGGGAATCACATTACTAAAGCTGTAGGAAGCCACTGTTTGTGCTATGTACTGCTTTTAAAATAGACACTTTCAGAGGGGGAACTGACATTCCCAGGTTTCTCAGAGGTTAATGAGACAGGAGATCCAAGGTGTTATTTAATGTCTCTTTTTACTGTTTTTCAGCTTCTGTATTTATTTAGCTCTGTCAGAGTAGAGCAGATCTCTTGTCCAAATCAGAGCTTTCTGTGTTGCCATCAAACATTGCATTGGATTGAAAACTGCCTATCTTTGTACTGCTGGAAAAAAAATAATAGTTGTAATGTGGTCCTCTTAAAAGCAAGTACTTTCAGATGCTTCTCAAGCCCTTGGTCAGTCTTCCCTGTCTCTTAAACTTGATTTCCTGGCTTCCATCTGGTAAGCATCCAAAAGTAAGGAAATTGAACAAATGAAATATTTAGACTATGATTCTAATCTTTGCTGGCCACTTTGGATACTATGTGAAAAGGAGGGAAAACATGGCAAAACAAGACTTCGAGCAGTGAAATGGATTCTGACATGAGTGGAAGACAGAAGCAACCAGCGGAATTCCTAAAAGCTGTAATGGTTTTTGGGACATTGTTTATCATTGCAGAAGGTGACTTACCTGTGCTGCTTCTGAAAAAGGTACCAGACCTTCTGCCCTATGGTGTCACTCTGCACCCACTATGTGCCAGCAGGACAGTGCTTTCCACCCAGGCCTGCTGCCCTGGTTCAGGTCCTGTGTAGCCAACAGCAAAGTGGGTCCTGTGCTCTCTCTGCAGTTGTCACTGCTGTTGGCATCCAGCTTCGGTGAAGCTGTGCCCTTAGCCTCCCTTGTGCATTAAATCACTGCTTTGAAATTTAAATTGCAGGTTGCAGTGTACCTTAATCATAATTATCCCAACGCTTCCACTGTAAGACCTTAGGTCTAGTTCTGTGAAATATGCTATTTGGGTGAGGAAATACACTTTGCACCAAGGGATTTTGTGTGTGTTTAGGCAAAACCAGAATGATTTAAAAAGAAATGTTTTGCCTATGAGCATCCTCAAGTTCACCAGGACTAAACCTTAGGGACTTGAAATGGGACAACAGGATTACTTTTGTGCTTGGACTTACTCTGTCTCTACAAGAGCAGTGGGATTTGTGTTCAGGGACAGACTGCCACTATCTCTTAATGTTCACCCTCACAGGGCATGATCTGGTGCCCAAGGCCTCTGCCCTGTCCTGAGGAGGTGTGGGGCTCTTTGCCCAGGCTTTGGATCTTGCAAGCAGCAGAAATGAAGGCAGAAACAGATGTTGCAGAAACAGTCATGAGTTTTCTCAGTGCTTCTAAAGTGGGAGCTGGGCAGGGGTGGGGGGAAGGCAAAGAGCCTGCGAGCACCTGGGTGAGCTGGTTTCAGTCAACTCACAGTGACTGCAGGTTTGGTTTGTTTGAAGAGCAGTGTCATCTTGAACTTCTAGCTTTGAGCAACACCAAGTTCACGTTATGCTGGCAGTGCCCATTTCACTGGCTGCCAAATGCCAAGGTCCCTGAAAAGTCAGGTTCTGGGGGACACACAGGGTTTTGGGTTCCCATCTGCAAAACTGGACTGAGATGGAGAGATGATAACAACTCCTGGGGTGTTAAAATGATAAATGCTGATGTTAGCAAAACACTCATATGAAGTTAATTATAACAGAACATCCCAGAAGGAGAACAATTCTATATTGAGTACAGAATGTGCACAGCATGCAGCGAGTATGGCCCGAGGCCACATTTTGGTGGGGTACAGTGATCCTGAACAGTACCTGCTCAGCCAGCATGCAGAGCAGCAGCAGCCCTTTAGGGAATACAGGCAATAAAGAGATTAAATTTGGCCCTCTTGTTACATGCAAGTGACTTTAAAGATTCATGGACAGTTTTATTCCAGCAGTCCAATTTTCTGAGCACTTGCCTTTATGCCAGTGTTGTCACTTTAATGTATTTTAAAAAAAATGATGGCGAATATGAACTTACAGTGTCAAGTTGCAAAAAGAAGGGCTGGGCTTGGGGCTGTTTTTTTTTTCTTAGTTATTAGTCTGAGGATGGTGAGAAATCCAGTATTGTATCTATAAAGTGGAAAAGCTTAAAGGTTGCAAGCAACTTGGGTTCCCTTGGATTGATCTGGGTTGTTTCAATGCATTTTTCTTCTTGTCAAAATCATCACAGCTGAGCTTGGAGCAAGTAAAAGATGTTACTGCATGCAGAAATATTTGAAAAAACGCTTGCTTCCCCAGGAATTACAGTAAAGTCTATTAATCTTAGCATGCAGCCTATTTTTACAAATAGAATTATGGGTTTCAGTTTGTTGCGGTCACATTTCTGCAAGACTCTCTTCCTGTCATATCTTCCTATCATCTTCTGCAAGATGGATGCTTCAATCTCTCACTTCTAAAAAGACATCGTATGATGTATTAAGCAGTATCATAAATTCAAGTCTTATATTTTAAGAACAAAACCTTAGGCCTCCTTGCATTCTGCATGATGTTTAATATTTCACAAGTTTGACTCTTTTGCAATCCTTTATGACTTTATAAGTTGTGGTTTTATGGATTAGAGTTCAAAAACGAGTGGGTTTTTTATAACTTCAAATACATTGGGTGAAAGTAATTATTGTTCTTTGAAATAATTACAAGCATGGCGACTATTTGAGGCAGAAATAACTGGGATTTCAAATTCTTGCAGGCAAAGCTATTCATCAATCAAATAAATCAGTCCCTGATGGAAAGGGGAGAAGAAGTAATCACCATGTTTTTGTGGCACAATAAAACAAGGAAGATATTGTGTCCTAAAAGTCCTACTACACAGATTTAAGATACCTTTTTTCTCTAGCACTTTTAAGGATTAGGGAAAAAAAAAAAGAAATAGAAAAAACTCTGTCTCTCAGATGGTTGGCTGTGAGATAAGGATAAATAATTTCTTGTCTAAATGTAATTCTCTATTTTCTCTAAAAAATCCTTGGAATGGTTTTTAGAATAAAAAAATTAGTGTGTATGAGAAGACTAAACAGGTAACATTTTGGTTTCCATGAAATTCCAATTTTTAAAAATGACTAAGAAAGGTACATACTTCCTACAGGAATTAAACTGGGGTTGGTAGCAGCAGTGGGAAGGGTGGACAGGAGTAGAATGGCAGGACTTGGCTGCTGAGAAAGTGGTTACCATTACAGTCTGGAATAGTATAATCAAAATTTCTTTATCCTATAGCAAGAGTGAGCTTGGAAAGAAATCAAATTGTTTTATATTTAGACTTCTTTATATCCTCATGTTTGTTGGTTTGCATTGTGAGAATTGTGGGTTTCTGTCTGTATTGACAGCTGTCGCCTCCGTGTCTCCTGGCTGCTTGAGCAACCAACCATCTTCTTAAAGCTTCTTCGTTCCCCAGAGGGCAGGAGAAAATGTTTGGACCATTTATTTTGAAAGATAATTATTGCTCTAAGCAACCGCTTAAAATTGACACTATTACACTGATTCGAGTGTAAACATATGAAAAATGTTATGATACTGAAAAAGAACATTTAGACTGAGAACATCTGTTGTGAAACAGTCACAAGTTTTAAATCATTCTGCTCTTGTAGGAGTCCTGTTTCTTTTCTCTGTAGGAATATGGGTAAAGAGTTCAAATTTTGATTGTTAGAACTCAAGCTACAGGAACAGTTCAGGGAAGGATAATTCTACCATGGGATGACTTTTCTTGGAAAGAAGACTTCCAGAATGAAACACAGTATTCTGTAAGGTGCCAAGCCACCCTTTCCATTGTTGTGGGATTTTTCAGTTCAACTCCTGTGTGTCAGGAGTTTGCTGTTAATCTAAATTTCATATGAACTTTAAACCTGGTTTTGCTTTAGCAAAAAAAAAAAAAAAGAGCATAAGTAGCTTTGATCAGTGTTGAGATGATCTCCAATACCAAATTAAGTATTGCCCTGACTTCAGGACTTATAATAGTTTTTCGTGTTTATTGCTTGTCCTCCTCCCTCTCATGTAATTTATTTGTTGAAATGTAAAAGCCCAGTAAGTGTTGAATCATCTCACCAGAAAAAAAGCTATTCTAACCTCTTTTGACAGGAGAAGAGGAGGACAAGGGAAGAAAAAGTCTGCATATTCTACACTTAGGAAAGGATTTCTTGGACAAACTTTGCAAATGGAAATGATGCAGATGGATCCTTCTGTTTGCTTCCTTGTCTTTCCACGCCGGGTACTATGTGTGTAGAGTTGTTTTAAAGTTCAGCACTGCTTAACCCTCCCTGCCCCCAGTTATGCTTTTTTTCATTAAGTAATAATTCACAACAGGATACGATGATGTTGTCCAGTCTGGCCACACCTAATCTGTGCTGGGACACACTGACTTCATTCACTGGTAGGTGTGGTGATTATTAGACAGTTTGTCACCGTGCCCTGGAGTGGTTTATTGCAAGCATAAAGTGGTTCAGCTAAAGGAAACATCCCTTTTTCTAGCGGAAAAAAATGGCAACTTTCTACTTCTAAAAGAACTCATTCCAGGAATGTGCAGTGTAAAAATTTCACAGCTTGGAATAATCATTGAACTTGTACCAAATATACAAAGAATTGCATGGCTTTTTCCATTGAGTAACAGCGTACTACAATATTTTAAAATAATTACCTTGGTTTATATGGTTCCAAATTTTCATCAAATCTTGTGTAGAATGGCTGAAGGGAGGGCTCACATTTCTCTTCTTCCTCTGGCATGCAGAAAGGCTCATTTTATTGTGTGAACTTCTTTGTGGGCAATCCAGAAGGGAAACTGCAGAGCTTTAGAAGTGGAAATATTTTACTTTTTGGCTGGTTGGTTGATCATGACACAGAGCAACATTGGGGGGTAAGAACAAATAGAGCTCACGTGTGTTTCTGGTGAATATCGATGTTAATTGGGTTTTGAGCATCAGTTCAGTTTACAGCTTTCTTTTGCTTGCTGTTAAAAGAAGCCTCTAACTTAATCAGAAATGATAAAAAGAAGCCATTGTGCCTTGCAGAGCAACAGAAACGCCACTGATGAATGACCAGTCTGAGGTATTTTTAAATTCAGGCTTGCTGGAGGGAACTGAACTTGGAGTCACTTCCAAGTAATTAAATTAGAAGTAAAGACTTCTTTAAAAATAGTGTGAGGGATGAACCATATTAAGACGTGCTAGTTTCTTACTGTGAATGCAGCTACGCTACTGAAATCATTTCCCTGGGTTATAACTCAGGGGTTGTTTAATACTAACCAGCTGGAGGTGTGATTTCCTGTAAAAGTAGGAAAGGACATAAAATTCCGTTTAAAGCTGATTTGTGACCTTGAGGAAAACAAGATGAGACAAATGATAGAATTTCAGGAAGTGAAGAACTGCTCATGCCAAGCATGCGGCCACCCACAGAAGATATTTTCCTCTATCTTTTACTCTGCGCTGCATCGTGTCTTCTTGTAAGCTGATGCTGAGATTCCAGAAGGAGGGTGCAGGGCAGCTGGGCAGCAAGAGCCTCAGTCTCCCTAAAGGAAACTCACTGATCTCTAACTGAACTGAGTTTAAAGTGTGATAGTCAGGTAGTTGGGGATAGAGGCACAACTAATAAAATTCAGTAAACTTGATAGTGCTGTGTTTGTAGAAGAGGAATGAGGAGGGAATGATACTGTCTCACAAAGCTGAGCTGTGATGATGGCCTTCCTGGGAAATTTTGTGTCTTTGTAATAATTTTCAGAAGGGACCGACAGCTTTGATGGCAGGGAAATCTTTCATTTCACTTATTGCTGTTGTCAAAAACCTGCTTCTGTTGCTACTATGCTGAATATCATTTCCCAGGTCCTTATATCTATAGTCTCCTTTCCCAAAAAAATTTACAAATGGGAGAGAGAACGTGCTAAACTGGACTGTCTTGCTGTTTGTCACAGATCAGTCCCATTTCCTCATTTTTTGCTTATAAAATTAGATGTAGAAGCCAAATATGTTTGCCATGCACATTTGGCATATTGAAGAGGCTATTTTTGTTCTGAGTGGAGGAGTATTAAGAAATCGTGATGGAAAATGTACAGAGGCAGCAACACTGGAACTGCTTTGAGGCTCAGTAATAGCATCTATGTGCTGTTGATTTCTCTGCATTTATCTACGTTGTAATCGTGGTCTCCACCATTCCAAAGCCTCCCTTTTCTTTGCAGAGAGTTTCTCCCATCTGCCAAGCGACTTCATGTGTCTCTATCAATGGGAAATCCCTTTTTGTGTGAAGGGCATGTGAAAGAAGCCAGGATCTCCTCTTTCTTCCAGCTGTGAGGCGATGTCCAGCTCCTCTGGACAGCTTCTTCCATCAGAAGGAAATCTCTTCCTCTGTGTGAGTTTGCCAGGCAGAGTCTGGGGAGAAGCACAGCAGAGGATCCTGAGAGGCATTCCCCTGGCCAGTTTTCTTTCCAGGAATCTTGAGGCTGGAGGAATTAAGCAAAAGATGCTTGCATACACGTGGAAGATAAGATCTCTTGGGTGCTGTGTAGTATTTTGGATGATTGCCACTTTTTTAATGCTGGAAGTCCTTTAATGCCTGAGTTTTGGGCGGTTTGATTAAAAAGTGGGTTCTTGGCAGAGGTGGCTGTCTCCACATCAAGTGTTTGGGCTGCCTACTTGTAAATCACAGACATTTCCTGAGCTACCAGCATTTAGGATAATTTCTAACTTTCACTTCTCTCCTTATTTCATTTTGTTGTTGTAAATTACTTTGTACATATTATTTCTCCATCAGTGTGAAAATATTGTCTGGAGAGCAATAAACCAATTAGGAGCCTCCCTGTGCTTGTATACAGTAAGGCAGGAAATGGACCTCCTAAATGTGTGTGCAGGTGTGACCATAAAAATGCTAGAGTGCTATTGTTCATTGGAATTGAGTTATTCTGGTGAAAACCTTGGAGTACTGCAGTGGTTTGGAAGCAAGAAAAAGCTAAACTTGACAGGACTGTGCTTTACAGACCTTGAAGTCTCCTGTCCCTTCTCTGGCTTGTTTCCCATCTGTGAGTTACCTGATGAAGCTTTTTTTCCCTTGAGTTACTGAAAGTGGTGTGGGCCAGAGGGCTCATCTTTCCCCTCCACTTGTGCATTTGCTCTATTAGGAGCTAGTCAGACAATTTTGTACAAGTGTGTGTCTAACTTTGGACTCCTTTTTGTAATGCTTTTGTCTGCAGAAACAATTAAACAATTCCTTAGTCACAAAAGAACAAGCAAGATGGACATGCTTTTTTCTCCTGGTGCCATCCAGTGTCTCCCCAATAAAGGGCTTGGTCAAAGCATTTTGCATTGCTATTACACAGCCTAATTGTGGGAAGGATCTGGCTTTAGTGAAGTGATCCCCCTCAAAAGTTGTCAAAAGCAGGCTGGCACCATCTCCGATTTGGACTTGAGGATCCTCTAGAAGACACTTTCTTCTGCTGGACATGCTTCATGTAGCTTACAGATCAGCTGCCAGGCTGTTTCACCTTGCCTTTTTCAATAGGAGAGCTTTAAACTGGTTTTAATACCTGCACAAATTTTGCAGGTAAGAAACTCCCTCTTTTTGAGGTTAAGACTGAATATTTTGTCCAAGGGAACAAGAGCTTTACAGCAAGAGTAGTTTCTCTGGCAGAGCTGTAGAAATAAGAGAGCTTAGCAGCACTTTTTTTAAAAAAAGTATGCTTTATAAAACGTTTTCTGGAGGGAAACTTCATGTCAGCAATGATTTATCCTCCTCTAGGGGAAGGACTAGAGGCAGTGAAAGACTTTGCTGTTGAATATCCAGTGGAAGAAATGGCTTCACTCTCATAGTAATGATGTTGTGTTAGTATCACTGAGGTCAAACACCTCTGTGCCAGCCAGTCCACTGGGCAAAGTTCATTGTGGCTTCTTATGGAAGCTAAACAGTGTTTTCTTTTTTGGGAGGATATTCTGTCTAGTCTTTGGCACTTCACTTTGTATTGGAAACATAACAATTCCTTCCTAGTGCATGCATGATTTACAGTAATATCCTATTATTTAGGTATGGAGCACAAAGAATGTGTTTGCAGGGAAAGGTCCTGCTTTAGTAGGACTGTAAATTAAGTGAAAAGGTGTGTTATGGGGAGGCTGCTTTTTCAAGATTACGAACAGACCATAGTTGTAAAGCTTTCTAAACAAATAAAAAGAAAGCCACTTTATACAAGTGGAGCCTTTTGTTCAAGTTACAGCTTGGAGAAATGTTTAATTGGGATACTAATTTTAAAAGATTTTTTACAGTTCTGTGTTTTCAAAAATTTTATTTGTATTAATAAGTTCTTATTTATTGCTTCAATTTAATGCAGTAGTACAGTCAATATGCTTACAATAGTCTTAAATAATAGATACACAGATTTTTTTGTGTGTTCCCAAGCTATAGTGAGGGGACACCAATGAATCAGCCAACAATTGTCTTGGTTGTTGCTTTTTCAGTAGGAACTTTGAGATTTAGAAATTGTCTGCCCTTATGAAAGTATGTATTCGAAAGCTCTTCTTGAGTTTTGGTTTTGATCAGCAAATGGTGAGTTTGCTTTTGGCCCAATTAAAGATCTGATCTAAAGCCTACTGAATTTAAGTGGAGTGATTCCAGTCATTTTGAAAGAGTTCTGGATCTGGCCCATAGTTTTAGCAAAGAGATGATGAAGGGAGGTACCTAAGCATCTGTCAGTTCTTTCTAGCAAGGCCACATCTGGGTTCTTCTGTAGTTTGCTTCTGCTGTATCTTAGACTTCAGTTCTGCTCCTGTGGACCAGAAACCCAAACTTCTGTTGTTTTTTATACTCCCATCCTTCCCCTCTTCTTGAACACCCATTGTGAAGCAAGCAGGACAAAGTACTGGTGTAAAAACCATAAGATCTTCCAGACCTTGCATGTTTTGGATTTGTGTGTTTTTCTTAAGTTTGTTTTTGCCAACATCTCCCTCCTGTGTCTCTCACATATTTGCTGTTTTTCTGAGATACTGGAGGAGCATTTCTAACAAAGAACACCACAGATGTAGCTACAAAACTGGCAATATATTCCCTTGCTGGGAAAAAGGCTATGAAATGGTCTGCCCAGATAGGATGTTAAGGGAATGATTTTTCCTTTTCCTTCATATCAGATTGTTTTGCAAGTATATTGTAAGTGGGAGGATGTATTTAGGACACATGTTGTAGGAAACTGTTTTCTTATCTGTGTAGGCCTGGCTGACCAGGCCAATTTCATACTCTTGATAGTTTCTTTGCAGGCAAATAGGTTTGAGTATGAATTAGTGCATGTCTTCAATGTACATCTGAAAATTACAATTTCGTAAGGTTTGAGTTGTATCAGAGGTGCTGCTGGAACTCTGGTGTATATTCTCACACATGTCATAACTCTTTAAACAGTCTTAGGTGTAAAATCAACTTACAGATGTGTTGGATTGGGGAGTCAAGAGCTGCTGATGCCTCACTCCCCTGGCAGCCCTTGGGAACACTGTGCTTATATAATGGTCTTACAGGGGGGACACTTGCATAAACACCTCTTCATTACCTTACTGAAGGTTACTGCTTTTGAACCACTCGTTCTTAGTACCCTGCACAAGAGTCTATTAGGCAGGATTAAGATGTGGCTTTGTACATTTGCTGTTCAGCTGCTGGGATGTTCAGAGGAGTCAGGTGGTAAGGAAGGGGACAGAATCCAGAAAAGATCGGAAAATAGCTGCAGGGAGAAATTACTGCAAATTCATAACCATCAAAAGCTGTCAAAACCTTTAAATAGCTTGCTGGGCCAATAAAACATTGGTAGAAATGCATTGCTGCAGAGCTCAGTTCCAAGCAGCCTCAGTATTACTAAGGAACAAGGAGTGATCCTGTCTCTCATGTCTCTCTGTGACTTAAAAAAGATTCCTAGATCCATTGGTTGAGGTTTAAATGGGCTGTGAATAGGACCTCGTTTCTTATGGTGATGTTTCTGGAATGAAAGCACTTAAGAAAAAGTCATTTTGGGTGTCATTTTGGTAGGGAGCCAGGAAAATGAACTTCTCTCCATAGTGTTTTCAATGGTTTATGCAGCATTAACATACATACATACACATATATAAATATATATACATATGTACATGTACATAAAAACACCCATAATAGAAGTAAGACAATTACACTTTGTTCAGAAGAGTCAGAATTTCATTTTTTTCAAACCCATCAAGCAGGACCTGCATTTCTCTCTATTTTGCTTTTCCATCGCTGTGTTTGATCCAGCACAGTTTGTTGTTCCCTTCTTCTGCTGCACCTAAATGGTTTTTAAAATAATTTGTGTATGAGGGATGTGTGAGTGAAAGCCATGTCCAAACAGGAGATAATGTTTTGAACTTTTCAGGTGTTGGACTAGCGTATTGAAACTACTCCAGGATTTTGTTTGGTTTGGAAAAGGAAACTGTGGGGTTTTTTGCTCTTAGTAATAAAATCTCCAGGGTGAATTTTGATGGCTGAGGTCTGTTTTTCTGTTAACACCGAGTTTAAGCATCCAGTGTGTGTAACTGAGATTTATGCCAAGGCAACTGGAACTACTGTGATTGATCCTATGGAACATTTTAAAGTGAGGCTGTGCTGGAGTGTTACAGGTGTGTTCAGGGGCTCATCCTTTTTACTGTACAGTTTGACTTTGGTCCAAAGGGGTATGAGAAGATGTGAGTGTCTGAACAATATGCTGGATAGGAAACTTGACTGCCAAAGCTCTAACGGGATCATGATGTTATTGGACATAGCCAGTAATTGTTTTGAATATTTTTATTTTGGATTGTGCTACAAATTACTTGTTCTTTATGAGCTGAGCTAACTGGATCTCAGGATGAGAAGGGTACAGAGAGAAGGGAGGGGTGACTAACAATACACAAGTTGGCATGTGCTGTGGGCTTGCTGTCTGGTTGAGGAAAGGATCAAGGGATGCATGTGCACAAAGCTGTCTACCAGTGGCTGGGAGCTGGTTAACTGCTAATCCAGGAGCTGCATGCTGCTGGCTCTGAAGCTGCAGGCTTTGCTTGGCAAGCGGATTTTGAAGCATTTGGAAAAGAATGGGACTCAACTCTCCTTGTGTCCTTGAGGATTGCTGTTTATCATGGCTATTCTGCACCAAGAGTGAGAAATCAATTCTGAAGGAGTAGAAAGAAATTTGAGCAGACTTGGACATGTAGTGTAAGTGTAGGAACTCCATCTGTTTAAAAGAAAGATTAGAGGACAGTGCACCTGGAACACTGCTTGGTGATATTCTTGGCCAGGTAACTTAGGGCTCTCTAATCTATCAGCACGTGCAATGGCCTTGGGTTTAATTGTGGGAAAGGGGAACTTGGGGAAAAGGCAGGGCTTTGGCCAGACACTGAGCTGAAGCATGGTGAGAGGTCTGGGCTGTGCTGCTGGGAGAAATCCTCTCCTGCTCAGCTCTACTCTGGAACAGGCTTGTAGATGTAGAGGGAATAATTAATAGTGAGAGGGGGTCTGGGAACAAGTTAGTTTAAACTCCTAAGCCATTCTTGTCCTATCCATGAGAAAGTGATATTCAAGCTTCTGCAAGAATTGAAGTTACCTATAAATAATGGGATAGGGTGGCTTAAATCAGAACACGTATTTCTGTGCTGACAATGCACAGCATCTGCTTCTGCTTTAAGCAGGGACTGAAGAGACTTGGCAAAAAACAGCCTTTGGCATCACATGCAGGGGGAGCTAATAAAAGGCTATAAATCGAGCAAATGTATGGGCCTCTTCACATTGACAGTTCCCTTTGAGAAAGTAATTAGGGATGGGGATGAAATTTTAAAGAAAACACATGCACTAGGAGACTTTGAGTGGATCTCAAACAAAAGAAGAGCAAAGAATGTATCAGTACTTTCTTGTGGAGTATAAAATAACCAGCCTTTAGAGGGTGAGCTGGAAGTCAGAAATTTTGCCCCAGACTGCTGCCTACTTGAGGAATGGCTTAGCCTATGATATGTCTTCCATTTCTGATGAATCTTTGAAGTGAACTGTGTTGCTGGATAAAACACATGGTATTTATGTTTTGACAGCAAAACAAATACCATGTATTCATATGCTTGGACACTAATCTTTTGAAGAGAAAAACAAAACCCAAACTCAGCCGTGATAAAATCTTGGCAGCAAAGTAGACCCAGATGAACTACGTTTTGTATGCAGTACAAAAAAGCTTCAGTTTTTTCTTCCCCTTCCCTGGCTGGCTGGCCTTAACACTTTCCAGTAGATAGTTGGCAGTTGCTTCCAGGTTATTTCACAGGCTGTAGTTATCTTTGTGATTACATTCAGTATTCTATCGGTGATAAAATTCCCCTGTGGCTTTAAGGAGAGTCCATGAATGTGAGTTGCTACAGGACAACTTAACAATGGAATTCTTTAAAGAATCACTCTTGACTATGATTCAGATTGTTGGCAATGTGTCCTAAAACACACCAAGACTGTATATGCTTCTACAGTGGCTTTCTCAAATGGGTGTTTTTTCACAGAGTACCACTTCCAGGTGGGACTCCCATGAAAGTGGTTATACTAGACAAAGTTACAGTTAGAGAAAAATCTGCAAGATTTATTTCTCTTTTCTGCTTTGTCAAGAGTGTTTTTATTCAAGCAATAACTGAAATTGTTGAGCAAATTGGAAATTCTCAGGATTAATAGGAATAAAAGGTAGCTAGAGTGGGAAATGGCTCAAAGCCACCACATGTTCTTTCCTGTACATCCCTGATACAGTCAGGGCTTTGAGATGAAGTCTTGATTTCAAGAGGTAGGAGTTCTTCTACAGGTTTTTTTCTGTAGTGAGTTTTTCTCAGACTGCTGTGCAAGGCTGATGACATCCTGAGAAAAAAACCTGCATTAAAGGAAGGCATCAGCAATACTTGTGCTTCTTTTAAAGCCTGGGTTCCATTCACTTAACTCTTTGCCGTGCTTTAGCCCCATTATTTCCAGTGGGATTTAAATAGACTCTTCACTGTAACACAGGGCAGACTTGCTGCCCTTTGGTTAGCAAAAAGCAGGAGTTGAATTAATATCTTTTCTGACAGTACCTCGAGAGTTTGAATAGACATTAGCAGTAAATGACTGGTAATTACTCTGGCTTCCTAACCTAGCAGAGACCCTGCTGCTCTATTAATCTCCTGGCTGTGGAGTGCAGCAGGAAGGTGTTAGGCTGTGAAGGCTGCCCTGTGCAAAGCTTGAACCAAATCTCAATCAAAGGATGAGCATAACCAGCTACTGCCTTTTGATCTGGAGAAATATAGGATTTAATTGCCTCAATAGCGTGATGCTGTCATTAGGTACCAAGTAATGTTATTTCTCCATCGGATTTCTGTAGAAGTTTGCAGTTTACACTGCATAGTCCTGCCCTAGGGAGAGACTTTACAGGACTCCTGTATTTTCACATAGCTCTAGCCTGCAGCACCTAGCAGCCTGGTGCTGCTACTCTAGAGATGTTTAAAAAGGAGCTCTTTTGAAAAAATGTCTTTATTGTGGCGGCAAAGTTCTCCAGAAGAGCTCAGGAAGGTATATTAGTAGGAAGGCCTTGGTTTAGGACTGCTGACCAGCTTCCCACTGTTTCAGATCTTAGTGTTCAGGAATTCAAATGTATGCTTTATGATTTAGCACAGTTGAAGCTGTATATAATTTTATAATACACCATGTAACAGGGGAATGAAAGGTTTTATCTACAGGGAGTGCTATACTTAGAAGAAGGGCTTTTAGTCAATTTTAGTACATTGAAACAAACCTGTGGATACTTTTTAAATCTGCAGGCTTCATGCAAACATCCAGTTATGCTCTGTAGATCACTGGCTGGCCGGGGGTGTTTTAGCTAACACATTCAAGATGGATATTAGGCAGCATTTGCTCTGAACTGCCCGGATGGCTGAAAGGCCAAGTGCTTTATTACACATCTCATACTGGGACTGCTCTCAGTGCTACCAGAGGCGTGTCAGTTTTTCTGTTGTTAAAGTTGCTAGTAAAAGTCTTGGAGCATGTTTTGGCCAGCTAGAAAGTATTTGAAAATCTCGTCCAAGAAACAGAATAGTGCAGTCTGTTATTTTTGTGGGATGGTGGGTGGATTTACAATGCAGTTGAACAAAATAAGATCATGCATAGGCTTCTGAGTCTCTGTAGTAATTCTGCTTCCTTCAGAACTCAGCTTCTGTTTAGTCTTTTTGTAAAACTTCTCAAACAGTATAGTTTTAAACCTGTTTCTGGAATTGAAATTATCAATTTAGATCTGGGAAAAGCTGATCCAGCAGTAAATTGCTGTCAGTCACAGCCAGTGTGTTCAGACCAAAGGCTGCTTCGCCTGCAGACGTGGAGCATAGGGAACCACGAGTGTGCAGAGCTGAATCAGTGATATACTGGACTCATAACTCCAACATTATTGCTTACTTAGGCAGCTGTATGTATAAATAAAGAGATTTAAACTTTTAAAGCAGGTTAGAGTGAACTTTGAGGCCATTTTTCAGTGATACTTATGAAGATGGCTGGGCAAGATTCTACAGAAGATTGTATGTGCATTTGGGTGATGACAGATTAAAATCTTATGTTTTCATACTTTCTTCCCCCTCTCCCTACTCACTGGACTTGAAATCTTGAAAAGAACTTAATAAATCCTCGTTAACATCTCAGGTGTTCTGAAACTTAGTCCCAGATTCTGTGCTCCAGTCCTGTGGAGTCCTATAGCATGCATCAGTTTCTCCAGAGAGGATCTCCATCTCTGTATTTCATTTCTAAAAGACTGTAAATCTGTTTCTAAATTCCACAAAATACCCAGCGGGCTTTCCTCAACACTGAATATTGATCATACACATAATTGAATATTCTATTTTTGGAGTTTATACCTGAAACAATATAGAACAGACTGCCTTAGTTTGGCATTCAAGTATTGAAAACTTGGCCTACATTTTGAAACTGCAGGCCTTATTTCCCTAATATTTCCCACAAAATAATGCAATAATTTGGGCTTTTGAAGCACATGTGATGTAAGATGTGATCAGATGTAGTTTGCCTAGCTTTTGCTTACTTAGCCAGCTGTTTCCTTTCACGGACAGGACACTGGTGGACCTAATTCCTCCTTCCCAAGAAGTGTGCCTGCAAAGTACAAAACTTCCTGCATTAGGTGATCTGTACCAAATCAGCAATGTCTAAATGTAAAGGTAGAAATTGAGAATTTAGTGAGTCTTACTAGCTGAAAGCTGAAGTTTGTTATTCTGTTAATAAAGTACATTATGCTCAACATAAGCTTAGCTATTACCAGGTGTGCCACGGTGAAGCTTTTGAAGGAAATGCTTGTGGTAATTTACTGTTATTATTGTTCTGAAACATTGCTCTGCTTTTTACCCCTGTCAAAGCACAGGAGAGAAAGGTCTGGAAAGGGAGGCAATGTTTAGTTAGGTGGACAGAATTTATAGGGTAGGTACTGAAAATTGAAGCAAACACGAGAGGTAAACACCTGAGAGATTTTCACCTGATTTATGTGGGTCCAGTAGGTGTGAACAGATTGTCCTACTAAGCACAGATAAGTAGTAAACCCAGTTCTTTATATTTGCCACCTGTTTCTTTGGTTTTTGTTTTTTTTTTTTATTCTTCCCTTCACTACAGGAAAAACCCAACCCCTTGCTGATGGAAGTATATCAAATAGGAAGCATTATTACCCCCAGTTTCCCAGGAGTTGATTTACTCATGAGCAGTAAAACCCCAATCTGTCTGAACTGCAGATTTACCCAGATCCTAGGGTTCAGTTCAGTCCTCATTTTGATTTGTAAAGAAAAGCAGTCTCTTGTGGAGAGGTTTAGGAGACATCCTGCCTTGCATGATCTTTCATAAGAATTGAGATGCATTTGAAATACAAAACAGATGCATTTGAAATACAAAACATTCTCTCTTCAAAGTATCTTTTTAACTATGGATAAAAGTCAGACCTGCTGGGGTGGATTAGCTTTATCTAGGGTGAGATTCACTCTTCAGCTTCAACACTGGTGTTCTCTTCTAGATTTCCTGGGCTTCAAACTGAACTCAGAAGCAGGAGGATTTTGTATAGGTGGCTGGTGATTTATCTTACCTTCTCTTCAGAGCAAAGTGCCACCCTGCAAATTCAAGTGGATAGGAAGTGCATGGTGAATTGATTGTAATGGGGTGTTTTTCTGCTCTCTACTCTTTACTCTGTGCCTGTGCAATCCAGCCAGGCTTTCAAGTGGTTCAGAACATGTAAGTTCCTTGATTCCATGGGGCACAGGGCAGCCAAATAGATACTACTTAAACCTACCCAGTGATTTGTGTCCCCACTTAAACTGGAATTCTCAGTTTCAAGCCTTTTAGCTGGAGGTTGATCAAAACCACCTTTGTTTTCATGTCAAGTTACAGTGTCAGTCTTATAGAACTATGGTTTTTCACTCCTAAAATGCAGGTGCTATTCATATTGACTTATATTTTTAATTAATTACTTCCATTTGTCATATCCTAGCTATATAAGTCAACAAAAAAAAAACCTAAAAGGACCCATTCAAAGCCTTTAGGGAACTCATTTAATGTCTCACATAAATATTGACTTACAGAAAGGCTTATCATTTGCATTAAAGGGTGAGCATAAAATAAGCAATAAACCATTTTTTAGAATTGTGGCCAGCTAAAAGAACATAAGATTTTCATAAAGCTTAATGTGCTGCATCACAGGATCTAGAGTTCCCAGGGGTGGGTTACATCTTTTATACGTGAGTCTGTGCTTGGTGCTGTTGGATATTGAGAGGGTAAAACAGTGAAAGAATGCAAAAGAAATACTGCTAGCTCATGACCATTTAAAAATGGTCTAAAATGTTGAGGTCCTGAATTTGACAATGTCCCTTTTAAAATATAATCACCGTTTATCCTGTGCCTAATAAGAGGTAGAATATGCTAAACAGTACATAATCCTTGCCCTAAAGAATTGTCCTACGCTCAATGGATGAGCACCAGAGAG
Organism: Vireo altiloquus; assembly: GCA_013396875.1. Taxonomy (NCBI): domain Eukaryota; kingdom Metazoa; phylum Chordata; class Aves; order Passeriformes; family Vireonidae; genus Vireo; species Vireo altiloquus. The sequence continues at coordinate 823,979 of VZRF01000723.1, read as the reverse complement.
CCACGAGGATGTAATTATGGATATAATAGGTGCAGTAGGTGGGATTTGAAGATGTACAAAGCACTGCAGATAAAATGAAAAATCCATCTGAATAGGCAAAAAGGCAATAAAAGTTATTTGCACCAGCAGATGCTAGTGGTCAGAATGTGCTGGTGTAGAGGCTCCAGAGTCATGGTGACACTGACACAGAGGGTACCAACATTTCAAGGTTCAGCATACAAGAGGAGTGGAAGAAAGAAACCCTTTCTTTGTAGGAGGAGTAAAAGTAGCTTAATAAGCAAAACAGCTGCCAAGACAAGATCTGTGATCGTCTCCTGCATGCTTGACTGCAGGTAAAAGGCAGTTCTGAGATTCTTTCAGAGAACAATAAGATCTTTGTATATTTTTAGCTGTCATAAATGGTGTTCAGGTGTGGTGGAACTGAAGGGGAAACAGCCAAAACAAAGAGATGTTACAGACAGTTTTGAGCAATATGTAAATGGTTAAGGCTGAGGGATAGACACTTGGAGAGGCTGTAAGGAATGAAGGCTTTGTAGTGGCTTGAGTGCTCGAAAACCATGGGGGTAAAGAAGCAGCTGTGTATGTGTTGTAATTGTTTATTAAGTAGAAACTGGCTGTTTGTAGTTAGTACTACCTCTCAATTGAACTCTGCTACCCAAAGACGTAAAAGCCATTGGAGCTTGGAGCACATGTCCTTCTGGGAGTTGAGAGCATTAGAGAGCAGTTGGAAGAGAGTTTTGTCTGGGAGCCTGGGCAGAAGGAGGTCAGACTTCTGTTAGTCCCTGTCAGCATGATACAGCTGCAATTGCTGTCCCTGCTGCACTTTTCAAATAGATCCCATCCCTGAGCTGTGTGGCCCAGGGTTGTGCACACAGTGCTTTTCCATTCGTGGTTCCAGGAACAGCACTCTTTTTAAAGCTGAAGGCAGAGATGAGTGAATGCAGCTCCAGATGGGAACTGACAAGTTTGAAAACATGTCAGCATGTGTATATTTTTAATTTCAAAGGCATCATGGTAGCATTAGAGTTGCTTTAATTCTAGAAGCAACTCTGTAGAGCTATACCATTCCTAAACATCTCTGCCATAGCACAGGCATGTTGGCAAAAACACAATCCCCTGTGGGCCACTTAATCTGCAATGAAGGTGAAATATTCTTATTCCTGTCTTTTGGACTGATCAGCTACTTAATGAAAATGTTGATGTTTGCACTTACTCTGACATTACATACATCAATTGCAGAAAACTGAGGAGGAAAAATTTGTTATGGATACCTAAATAATCTTGGCTTTTGGAATTCAGTCCCCAGAGTTCGGTAAGGTTGAAACTGAAGATTAATCTAAACAGATTCTATTAATAGTGATGCTGCTAGGAGACTGAGCCTGAATTCTCTGTACAACAGCTGATGTGTGTTCTGAAATATGTTTGGTGTTGGTGCTTGAGATGTAGATTTGGAGGTGGGAAAGATGCTCAATGCAAAGTTTCATCACATGGGGATTATTTTATTTCCTAGTTGACTCTACAAAATGACATTGGCCTCCAAGGCCATTTTTTTGTCAGTAGGGATGCTTGCAGGGAATGGAGGGTGTGCCTCCACTTTTGATAATGGGAATCAACATATTGCTCTACACAACTGCTTCTCACTTCCACTGTGCAAGACTGACAATAATCAGCGGCTCTGGAGGTCATACCTGGTGTGTTGGCAAGAAGGCAGTGAAAGGCAAGACTGAGTGCTCAGTGTCTGTGGGTATTTGAGACCTTTATGAATGCCAAAATGTAGGTTATGGTGAGGTATCTAACAAACAGACATCTGGGTTCAAACTTCCCTCCACACCTACACCTGACTTGCTGAGCTGTAAGCTAAAGTGAAATCTGAATGCCTGATTCCTACAAGACTTCTCTCCTGAGCCAGAAAATATTTGGTTAAATAAATCGTTAAATAGTGTCCTACTTCACGGCAGAAAGAAGGATTTTTTCCCTTAATTTGCATGCCTAGAAAAATGGCTGGTGCTGCTTCATCATGGGCTTCACTAACAATGATTTTTGTTTCTTTGATACAGTTTGTCAGTGTCTCTGTATTACTGCTCATGTGCCATAAATCTTAGAACAACGACCTCTGATAGTAACTGGTACAAAATGTCTGGAGGCCTAATCAGTGTCTCCATCAACAGCTTTCATCTCAGTGAAAAGAACAGAAGAAAAGAACAGAAACAGCATCTGCTGAAGTGATAACCTGAGGTCCTGAGGCAGCCATTGCTTTGTGACCTCCTTGCACAGTTTCCTTCATAAGGAGACCCATTTCCAGAGCCCCCCTTGTTTCAGGTGTGGGGAGAGCCTGGAGGTGCTTGGTTAGTGGCCCCTGGCAGTTGACCCTGGAGGCCTTTGCCTTGTCTGCTGGGATCATTTTATTGCCTTCCTGCCTGAGAACAATGAGCTTTTAGTTCTGACACTTAGTGAGATTAGACCTTATATAAATGGCCCTTATATAAAATGAAACAGAATGGTAAAACTGCCTAATTAGTAAAATACAAAGCAGACTACATAATTGCATAAGAAGTGAAAACTACAGATGTGAATACCTGGGCATGCTGTGTGGTTTTATTGTAAAAAGCTTAGTTATGGTTTCTGTTTTTTCATGAAAAATGTTTCTTGAGCAAGTTCTAGTCATCTGACTCTGCAGAAGAGATTAAACCAAAACTGACCTTAAAAGACAATAGGAACTGTTATACTGTTAGGCCAGGTTTGAAATGGCTTACTAAGGTAGGGCAAGTTGTGTCCCCTTGCTCTTTGATGGTAAGAACTGACCTGCCAGAGGTCTAGTGCTGAAAACCAATGAATTTTACAGTTAGAGCTTGCATGCTGCTTGGATAATTCAGATACTGGTATTTCCCAGCTTCACAGATATCTGCAAATGTTACATTCCTAGTTTGTGCTTTTGAAAAGACATTTCTATTGAGCAACTTCTTATCTCTCCTTACTATTTTTGGTATTCCAACCAAAGATGCCCAGACTGAATTTGAATACTGTATAAGGCTATTTACTCTATTTAGACTGCTTCCTGAGGAAATGCCAGGCTTTTGCGATTGCCCTGTCAGCTGAATAATTTCTGAATTCATTGGTCAGTTTTCACGTTTGAGAAGAGAGCTGGAAGCCTGGAACAGCATTGCTCCTTCGGAAATGGAAAGGTGACACAAATGAACATTTCTGCTCAGGAGGAAGCAGCAGCATTTAGCTGTTGCACACCATTTGACAGGAGCTGACCAGTCAATTGGCCACTGTGGACAGCTCATCTTCACTTAGATTTTTCTCTTTATATATGAACTATATACACGTATATCTCTAAAACAATGGGAAGAGCTGTAAGAAATACCTGAGCATGTCAAATGAGACCAAATGACAAAAAGAGGAGACTACCTCAAACCTGAAACAAATTTCCTCTGAAATATAGCTGTGATCCTGTGGTTGTTTTTCTTTGGGGCTCATCTCACTGCTTGAAGTCAAAGAAAATGAAGTGCTGTGTGATTAGATGTTATTGCAGGGAGGAGCTTCATGGGTCATCAAATCCAGTACTATAAAAAATGTGCATTCAACCAAAAGCACAGTTGATAGATGTACCTGCCCTTCATCCTATGTCTTGAACTGCTTCAAATTTCTGATAGCTCAGATGTCTTGCTTTGAATGGGAATGGAACATTTTACTCTTGGTGCTAAATTATGAGCTTGCTGGCTCTGTCTCTCCTGAGCTTTACTGTCAGTGGCACAAGAATGCTGGAACAGATAAGAAGTGATGAATGAGTAGTTCTGAGGGGTTTTTTCCTAAGCATCTGCTCTTGGCCACTGTCAGAGACAGGAGGCTGAGCCTGCTGAACTTGTGCTCTGCTATCAAACAAGAGTTATTTTCTTAGGAATTTTGAAAATTCTCTCTCCTTCTGAAGCAGAGGAGAGGCAGGAGGGGGGTCCTGCATGACTGGACTGCTGTAATGTGTCATGCTTGGGCCGAGGAGGAGGAGGGCAGTGATTTCCAAACAAAGCATTTGTGTTGCCTCATGTTGCCTCCCTTCACCCAAGGACTGATGGCTGCACATCGTTCCTGTCTGCCACGCTCCATTAGCCCTTGTGCCTTCTCAGGGAAGCAGCTTTGGCAAATGTTTTCTTCCTCCATCGTGCTCACATATTGGAGAATTCCTGTGGAAATGGGAGTCTGCTCCATCACACTCACAATTTGAAGGAGAACTGGAAGCTGTGCAGACAGACAATCAGAGGTTCATAACAAACCATCTTGGAAACAGAATGTTTGGTTTTGTCTTTAACTTTGCAAAATTGTCTATGTCTTAGCCAAAGATTCTGGTTTTTTTTATTTGAAAGGCATGACTGAATGTGAAAAAGACTGAATTGGGACTTGTGTATAAAAGGTTTAAAACTGTAAATGATTGAATCCACCATCTATCTAATATCTGAGTTTTTAGGGGGATCTCTAGATTTCACTTGTGCAAATGTGACCAATTTAAACATCTGAAATTGCAAATAAACAAGTTAAGCTTGGTGCTATGAATAATAATGTTTTTACCATAAATAGTTTCTGAGTTTGCTGGTTTATTGGTTCACTGCCCTTCTTCCCTCCTTGATTAATTTGAATTTCTAAAATTTCCTGACTTTAACATCTATGAATTTAAAAAACCTGACCTTACGAACACTTGCACAGACACACATAGGGGTCACTTTATCTTTTGACATTAGAGCTTCGTGAGCAGTAAAAACATTGACATAATCGTAGTGCATCTGTTTCTAACTGGATGATGAGTCCTCTCCTGATTTAATAAGGAAATCAAGGGAAGCAGTGTTTTGTATCTGAATATCCAGGGCAGATATGAGTAAAATAATCTCTCGATTAAACTTTTAATTTATTTTCTTTGTAAATATTCCACTTTAGTAGGTTTGGGTCTTAAACTTTTCCATTACTCCTTAGGGGATCAAGTTGGATGAGCCTTGGACAAGGAACATGTGATGCTCTTTAATATTGACAGGTCTTGAAAGCTCCTGAATAGATTAAATGTCATTTTGCCTTCTTAGAGATGGCCTTCTTGCCCTTTTTAGAGTTTGGAACTAATCCAAGAAAAGGCTAGGAATTAGCTCAGCTGCAAACAAAACCTGACTACTGGCTCCTGAATTATGAATTGAAACTTCACATAATGGAAATTTGAGGCCCAGTAGTCTAAACATAAAAATTGCCTTGCAACATTCAATTTGTTTTTGAATGAGTGCATGTAGTTTTGCTGGACTTTTTTCTGCATGGCTTTTGCTTCCCTTCCTGTTTCGTTCTTACTTGTTTTAATACCTAATTGTAGGCATACAATACATAATTGAGAGGCTGTGGTACAGGAAACTTTCCAAATGCATGTGAAATTTGGAAAACAGCTCTTAACCTTCATGTTTAAAGGTACAGTGTGGTAAGGGTTTAAATGACTGCAAGATTATGTAAATGTGTGTATAATACCAAACTAGCTTTAAAACCTTTTTTGCCCCTATAATGTTCAGGGGAGATTGTAATATTGATTCAGTTTTTCCAAGTAATTTTGGCTAGAAAATGTCAATAATAATTTAATTACCTAATGTTTCTGTCCATCTCATCATGATAGCTTTGATTGACTTCCTTTTCTTTCTCCACTGTCAAATTTAATATTGAAGTAACTCAATGATTACACCTCTCCAGCCCTCACTAGAATGATACAAGTCTGCATGCCCACAAGTATACCTGAAAGTCTCTGTAGGATCTGGCACAAAAAAAAAAAGGTACAGCTAAAAGGAACAAATAATTATCTTATTTCTCCATCTCCAACCCATGGGCATTACTATATTCTTGTTGATTAAAGTACATTTTTCTGAAAAGCTGATAGTTTTGATCTAATGACACCAAGTGAAGGATTTGCTGTTTCACTTCTCCAGTTTTCTTCCAGTAACTAGTTGGCTTCACCCATAAATTGGTATCATATTTCTAATTTGTCCTGCTTGAGCCATGCAGCAGCTTCTGGGACTGAGCCTCACTGTGCCCTCTGTCCTGGGTAAAGAGTCCTTTAGCATCTCCTCAGGATTACTTCTTGCTGTTTATAATTGTCAGTTCCCAAAAGAGAGTGTGTTTAAAATCTCCAATAGAAACCTTTTGTTTCAACCCTCAGATTTTTTTTTCTTGGTGGCTTCTTTTCTGCCACCTTCAATTTGCAATAACAATTTTAAAATTTGGATATACAGATCTGAATGTAAAACATCAGAAGTGCCACAGAACCACATCCTGACTTTCTGTTCCCTTGTTTCAGAAGGCTGAAGGCTCTGTGAGTCATTTATTCATTGTGCTGTGGCAGTGGCAAGCTACTCCTGAGTCACTCACCTGCCAGGAGGCTGAAGATCTTCAAGACATCCTCTTTCCTGGAGCAGTTGCCTGTCCTCAGTTGCTGGAGGTGTAGCTCTGGCTTTTCCTGTTTTGACTGAATGTGTGCACATTTTTCTTTCTTCTTTATACTTTTGGTTTTTATTTCAGTCTATGTGGTAGCAGAACATTTCTTCCAGGAATTGGCTGTAACTAGACTTCAGTATGTTTATGTATCTGGATGACCATCTGGCTAACTCTGATTAATGCAAAACCAAACTACAGCAACTTCATTCCCCAGTGACTTTATGCTGTAAATTACTTTGAGATCTGTCAGTTACCCAACCCTTAATCCATTTACCATGTGATTTATTGACACATGAGCCAAATTTGTAGTGGGAATATCATGTGGGATAAGTCATGTGCCTTGAAAGTCTTGACTACTCAATCAACTCTACCAGCCAAACCTGTGATTTCAAATTCTGAAATCAGGTTTGTTTGAATACTGGTATCATAAACCCCTTGAGATTGCCATTATTTGCATTCATGTCCTTTAACAGAAACTTATGGAAATTTTTCAGTTGCAAATTTTTCAACCAGTCCAGCACTGGTTTTGGACAAACAAGGCCCCAGTGGCCAAGGCATGAAGTTCGCAGTCATTTCTTCTGGGAACTGTGGAGAATTGCATCCAGTGAGATTTACATTTAAAAATGAACTCATTACAGGCTGAGTATCGGTTAAAGCTGTTAAAAACTGCAAACAGACTGGAAAATTTGGAGCTGATATATTAAGTGTTGGGTGAGGAAAGTGTTTCAAATAGATCACAGGCTGCTGGCTTCCATCAAGACATTGGTGCCTCTTGTAATTGTGCTTCTGTGTTCCAAGTGCCTGTCAGAGGTCAGCATCTCTGGGAACTACAGTGTTTGCACTTGATGTCATTGTTTATACTTTGATTCACAAGGCTAGTTTCTTCTTGTGTTTTCTTCAGTGGAAAGAGATATTGTTAATAAATGTTCTCAGATAGGAATGCTCATCACAGTTTAGCTAAGCTTAAAATGCATTTCTTAAATCTTTGAACTTCTTGAGGGGAGAAACTGGCCTGGCCTTGTAGTCAAAAATTAAACTGGGGCTACTGCAGATTTCAGCTTGATCTCTTGCTTTAGGTTCTCAAGTTTGGTGGCTGTTGCAGCAGCTTCCCAGGACCCAGTATCTTGAGAAGAGGATCTCGCTGTTAATATCACACACTGAGGGTTTGGGAGGAGAAGTAGAATTCATTTGATGAGATAACTTTTGTGCTTGAAAGATGATATTGAGGAAGTTTCAGAATATTCAAGGGCTTCCCTCTTTGCAAATTTATATCACTATACTGTAATTTCAAAAGAAGAATCTGTTATACTGTGGGAAGAACATCATGGAGTTTTAAATTCAAGTCTATTTTAGTTTTGCATAAATCCATCCTTACTAATCTTAATCCACCTTTACTAATCTTGCTAGCTTTGTGCAGAATTGGAAAAGGCTGGTTTGAAATCAAAATATTGCAAACTCAAGTCAAATCCCACTTCCTGAAGCCAGCTGGTGTGCAGTCACCACCCTTTACGTGCTTCTGATGGAGCTTCTGATAACTTGAATTATCCATGACTGATGTCTTTATCACAGCCTCCGTGCTGTAAGGTGAGGGAGAGCCATCTGCTCACAGCAGGATTAATCCATTTGATGGCCCATGAGCACATGCTACTGCTTCATGGATTTGCCTCTCTGAGTGATGGGAGAGGCCGTTGCTGTCATATCACTGTAGAGACAGGCATGTGGCTCACTGCACTTGAAAAAAGTCCCCCAGGATGCCCAAGCTTTTATTTTCAACATCAGCAGCAAAAGAAACACTTGTTCAGGGTGTTTTCACCTACGGCTTATACCTCTAGAAAACAAGGCTGGAACTAAAACCCATAGTGTGCTCAGTATTATCTCAAAACTGAACCATGGATTAAATCTTATTTTGCTTAAGGAGTGTAATAAATATTTATTTTGGGGAAATGGGAATGTCAGCAGAAGACTTGAATACAAAAACTAGTTTGAGATTTCTTCTTCTTCCTTTTAGTTCCTTTGAGCTTTTCCTTTAGGGTTTCATTATTAACAATGAAATAGCAAACCTGCTCAAGGGCAGAATTGTGCTCTGAGAATCCTAAGTGTGGTTATAAAAACAATTTTTTCCTCCATAGTATACTAGATAGCTTAAATTTTAACCCTGTAAAGCAGGATCCATGAACTGGGCCATATGAATTTTTGCTGATAAGGTTTTGAATTAATCCCATTTTGTACAGACCTGTGCTTGCAGAAGCTTAAGGAAATTCATCACAGTTGCAGATTGTTTTCCAAGTAATATCCTCATGGACTATGAAGCCTATCATTTTGTGATAAATGCATAAAGGTTTTGCTTAACTTCATTTTTGAGCCATTCCATCTCTAATCTCCGTTGCTCAGTTTTTAAGTAGGCTTTGGCAGTCTGGCTGAACTACAGTAGTGCTGACATTGAAATTGCACAGTACGAGGTGGGGGGAGGGATGTTAGAGGAGGTTTCACTGTAGACACAGCTTGGATTTTTCCTTTGATACAGCTGAAACTCTTACTTCCTGCACAGACAAGCAGTCAGCGTGATTTTTGAATATTTGGGTAGAGGATAATATACAGCAAAGTAATTCAACAGTAATCCCTAAGGATGGGATAACAAATAACATCCCTGCTGTACAGGCAGCTAGAATTATTCAGAAGGTGTAAAGGGGCTTTAATGTTGTGAGGATCTGCCTTTAAAGGGTGCTTTTGAGTAGGCACATCTGTAACTTTGCAAATGAAATCAGAGGCAGGCACAGACGAGGCTGCTGGGTTGTTTGCTGTGCTGAGGAGGTGACTAAGCATCTGCAGCTGCTGGCAGGTGTGCTCAGAGCTGCACGTGTGGCTTCCAAGGCCGCCCTGCAAAACAGGCATTGTTATCACTGCTCGTTCCAGAACAATCATTGGTGAGATTGTTACAGCATTAAGCAAATATTTTCCTTTATATCACTGTTATTATCTTTTAATCTGACTGGGTAAGGGGGAATGACAGTAGCTCTTGGAAGAGCTGTAGTGGGAAACTGGCTCTGAAGTATTTGGCTCAGGGCTGTTCTGCTCCATGGGGCTGTGCCAGGGCTGAAACAGGGGCAGCAGGGGGACATTTGGGCCAGCATTTAAACTGCCACTGCCAAAATCTGGGCCAAAGCATGAATGGCTTTGAAAAATCAACATTTCCATTTCAGACATGGTTCCCTCTTGCTTACTATAGCAGCAGATACTAAACTTTGAATCTCTGCTGGTTGAACTACCTTGAGATAACTGCAAAGGGGAAGGATTATGTGAAGGGACAGTGATATACTGCTCTTGTTTCTGAGTACACCTGGATAGAGCATGATCCAAACATCTTTTGTGATATGTGATCCGTGACATGAACTTGCATTACATATCTGTCTCTGAGGCAGATGATAAGCTTTTACTCAAAAAACCTCTAAAAACAAACCCAAATCTTAAAACTCACTGATTGCAGCATCCATCCAAGGTGTAGTGTTTGTTAAAAATGGTTGTTGGTGGTACAGGAGTGTGTTGGCCTGTTCCTTTTTCCACAGTTTGGGTTTTACAGCCTGTGGTGTGGTGTAGAGCTGTGGCAGCATGCAGGGTGAGTGTGGGAAGCGTGCAGGGTGTTGGCACATAGCGGCTGCAGGCAGGAGCTCCATCTCCCATCCATTCACAGTCAGATGGCCCCAACCCACCCCAGGTTTATTCATATTTCTACAGGCTTCTTCCTATTTCTACAGGTTTCTGTCCAATTCCTTACTTCCTACTGTCATCTAAGTTACTGTAGTTACAGAATGGAGGCTTATATGACAAATAGCAGTGAAATGAAGTTATGCACAAGTGGGTGCTGTTTATTTCGGTTATAGTCATTGAAAGGCTTTGAAGAAATTAAAAGGCTTGGAGTTTGTTTGGGATTTTTTTTTCCTAAGAAGGTAAAAATGAGAAGTGCACCTTTTAAACAGATGGATGTGTGAATGATGAAGAGGTAATCTGATCTATAAATATAAATGGAATTTTGTCTACTGGCTTCAGGCCAAAAACCAGTAGGTTTAAAAACAATTTAAAATTAAAAACCCCTGCTTTCACTTGAAAACAGTTTTTCCTCTGAACAGACTATTTCACAGTGAATGACCAGAGAGGCTCTTGATGAGAGTTGCTGTTCAGCTGAGGAGCTCCGTCAGGCATGCAGATCTGGAAGTCACAGCATGCGACTCTACCCTTATTGCCAAAGTTCTGCAGGCCAAATTATTCCCAGTATGACACCTAAAAAACTTAATCTGTGTTGATGTGTATTTCCTCTTACAGTGCTCTTTTGCAACTACAGCTATGCTGGGTCCACCTAGCCCTATATCCTGTCTGTGACTGTAGCCAGTAGCAGTTGCCTGGAAAGGAGTGTTGGAACAAGCCAGATGAGATGCTTGGCCGAAATACTGTCCCTGCTACCTACAGCTATAGTCCAGAGTGCTCTTAAATCAGCAGAGGTGTCTTCTTTGCACAGGGTCAGGCAAGGATCACGGAGCATGGTGCAGAGAGTGCCCTGGCAGCACAGCTCATGCCAGGGCTGGGTCCGCCAGCATTTGGCTCCTCGCGTGGAGGAGTCAGGAGATCCAGCCCCAAGTGTCTCCATGGAGCTGTGCTGCTCCCCAAGCTGGGAGGAACAGCCTGCTCAGGTGCTCCTTTGTCACCAGCAGGTCCTGGGCAGCAGTCCCACACCACAGCTACTCGGAACAGGCCTGGGAAGGGAAATTGCCTTCCTGAGCTCGAGCAGTATTATGTTTTGGGCATAACTGGAGAATAATGGACTCTCTGCTAAATAATTGTTGTAATAAAGCTAAATGAGTTAAGAACACCTTCTGTAGTCAAAAACTATTCAGCTAAAGTGGAGAGTTGAAATATGCAGAGGAAAAGCCTCCTCCAATAAAGCAAAGGGCAGCAGATGTTATTAGGATCTGTTTTGCTGTCGCAGCAGTGGTGATCCCAACTCTCCATTGCATTTCTGGGCTGTTGCTTTTCTCCCTGGGAAGGCTGTGAGGGTCATATGAACTGTGCTTCCTGCTAACAGCCCTGCTGTTGAAAACTTGAGAGAGCTTTTCAATTTGCCAGACTTCTGGTGAAAGCCTCTGATCTGCGTTACACAATCGGGCCTCAGTTCGTGCTTGTCGGAGGCCAGTGGCTGCTAACATGTGGGCAGCTCCAGTCTGCCTCTGAAAGGTTTTGTTCAGTGTATGCCTCTGCTCGGCCCCGTCAGGCCCTTGGATTTTTCAAAATGTTAAGTACTCAGCTTTGCTCCAGTACATTATCTCACAAATCTTCTATTGTTTGGCCCTTTTCTGAAGAGCACATTATGTGTGGTGGCACAAACCGTGGTCAAGCCGTGTCTGCAGCGCACTCAGAGGTGCTCTGGGCTGGAGCTGGTGCCACCCACCATTGGGTGGTTTGGGACTGCCTGGGTCAGGGGTGCTTTGAGCTTGTTCTTCTTAGCCTAAACTTGTCAATGAAAGCATAAAGTACTGTGGCTTCCTTCAATGGGGACAAGCAGTGACAGGTACATAATGTTCCTATTCTTGGAGTTGTCAGATGGAAGGGAGCTAATATGATAACCCATAATACTTTGTCTTCTGTGATCTCGAGAGATAGCTGTGCTTATGCATCTAATTTCCACTGGAGAGGGTTGGAGGAAAGTTAAACAGTCCCTGTTAAGGCTCAAATCCAGTCTAGCCAAGCTGCGGAGTTTTCATCAAAAGCAGGAAACAGATGGACGGGCACAGCTGCAGGAGGAGCTGCAACTTCTCTGGAAAAACTACCCAGGCATGTGCTGCAAGCAGGGACGTCAGGGCAGCGCTGCTGTTCTGCACAGGGCTCTGCTCTCTGCCAGTGGATGGATGATCCCACAGCCCCTGCAGCTCAGGGAGATGCCATTTTGGGGAAGAACCTGCCTGGCATTTCTCCCAGCGCTGTACGCTTGCCTGTTTCCAGAATTTCCTTCTGGTAGTAGAAGAAGGAAAGTGCATCAAAGCCTTATTTATGTTTCCAAGTCTTACATCTCTGGAGTGTGCTGCAGGCCCTGTCCTGGGGAGCTCACCCTTACCTCCTTTCTGGCAGCACCTCCTTGCTCTATGTCCCTGCTGAATTTTCCATTTCGGAGTGGACAGTTGCTTGATAAAGATTTCTTGTACCTTGGTGGGCTCACAGAGGCGACCAGAGAAACCTCTGGGATTCACTGGAGTGGTGTTTCTCATGTTCTTAGTGAGAGAGAAAAGAAGAGAAGGTCCAGCACCATGTCCCTGGTGTGTGCCCAGCCACTCACCCAGAGCCAGTCTGACAGTCAGTCACTGCTCCTGTGAAAAATGACTCAGTGCATGTTGTTTATCTGGCACCTCCAGGCCTTGGCTCCTCCTATTTACTTGGAAGGTGCAAATATTTAAATCTTTTCCAGAACACATCTGTGTTATTGTTATTTAGAAGGTTTCTTTTCTTAAGCAGTTTAGGTTTTTTTCTTTTGTGTAATTTTTCCCAAAATCAAAGGTTTTTCCAAGCAAGAAGCCCATGTAAGCACAACTGTGTAGTGGGGAGAACTTTTCTCAGCTTGCTTTCCCTTTTCTAAAGACAAAAGAGCCTTATTGAAATGTGCTTCCTTTCTGTCTGCTAATGGCTTTTCCTTCCTTCCTCCTTGAAATGAGCTTAACATTCTCCCATCCTGTTGGGTATAAATTTTAGCCTGGACTGTTTTCTCTGTTGAGGTGTTGAGTCACTGGCCTTGAATGGGAACCTGTGATGAGATAGGGAGAAGTGAAGGCTTGGGAAGAAAGAGTTTTTCCAGCAGTTTGGTGGTACATGGGATGAATTTTTAAAAAACAAGGGTAAGGTGCTATTCATTTTAGCCTGGGGCTGCTCATATACTCTTTTCCTGGTTTTATTTCTGGATACTTTCTTATCTTGGATCTGGATAAATTCCAGGACATCGATGCCTTAGGTTTTAACGTCTATATTTTTCAAATCCTGTTCTGCCTAGTGTGTAACTCTGAAGTTCCAAGTGGCCTATTAACTACTGTTCTCTCATGCTGGTTAGACATAAGGAGCTCTCTCTAGGTTGGCACTTCAAGGACACCTTGCTGTCCCAGGCCCCAAAATGTGTAATCCAAAGCCTTTGAGAGGAGGAGTAAACTTGGGGTAATTACATCATTAGCTGAAATTATAATTGGAGAATTAACCCTGATATGCAAATGGACCAAACTTACAAAAGTGTGAAAAACCCATGACCCAGGGTCCATCTTGGTTGGAGCCCCTCGGAGGCTTTTGACTTCCAAGGTGTACCTTCAAATAAATATCTGCTTTTATTCTCTTAATCCTGTCTATCCCCTGTTTTGAGGTAGCCACTTCAAGGCATCAGTTCAAGACACAAAATACATAGAGGAAGAGCTGGTTCCTGCTCAATAACAATGTTCCATTTTAAGCTGTCTCGGGTTAAAGGGGAAAGCAATATGATGCCATATCACTCGAATCCATTTGTGTCCTGGAGGAACGATGCTGAAATCTTGCTTCAAAGGCTCCGTGTGGGAATTATGTCCTGAAGCTTGGATATTCTCCAAGGCTTAATTAAGCTTATTCATAGAAACCCTAAACTTTATGAACTGGACAGCAGACCTCTAAATTTGGCTCTTAGTGCAGAGAGGGTATTGTTTCTGCACACTCTGATTAGCAACACTGAGCACAGACACTTTGGAATAATTAGTAAAATGGACAGGAATTAAAGCAAGTTTTGCTCTGAAAACAAACCAGATGAACTAAACAAGTCATCTTCATATCTGCATTTTTCTCTCTTAAGTAAGGTTTCATTTTGTGTGATGGTGGGTTATATCATGCAGGATGTATCTTCTCTGTCTTCCCTCTAGAACTTCTTTCTGGGTTAAAGTCCACAGTGGCAGATTTGAGACAAAAATCTGCATCTTCTCCCATACCATCTTGCTCTGCAAGGCTGAGCAATGGCATTAAACCAGCAACAGTAAGATTAGGTTAGTGCCTCACATACACTTTTGCCAGTCTCAGAGAAATCTGAATCTAAATATCTTTGTTACTAATATTATCTATGCTTTGGAGAGTTTTTTTGCCCATTTTTCCTCCCCCAAGCAATAGGGCTGAGAAAGTAACTCCTAAAATTAAGACTTGAATTATTTTTGTAATTGTTGTAAGGTATCTAAGCTTGTGTGAAAACAAACTATTGTTCAGTTGGCTTAAGCAATAAAGGGCACTTTTTTATTTCACAGAAAAGCAGGTGAGACTTCAAAACGAGTTGAAACCAATGTGTGCTGCTGCCTTCATGGATTTGTTTAGTTTGCAGTCCTCCCTCTGGAGAGCCAGCAGTGCAAGAGGGTCACCAAAGTGGTCTAGAAAGCTTTTTTGTTGGTGTTTGAGAGGGTTTTTTTCTTGTTCTGCTTTAATTGCAGGTCAGTTTATAACATATAAGATTCTTCAGTAATATTTCCTTTTTTAGAAAGCTCCTGTATAAGTGAAACTGAAGGGATGCTTGGGTTTTTTAAAGACCTCTGCCTTGAAGGAATATTTCCTTATTTTTTTGTATTACTTAGGATTTATGTATCAGGAGATTTTTAATACAACTTTTCTCACAGCATCTTAAATAAGTGTGCAAAAAAGCTGAACAGAAGTATCATTTGGACAGAGCAAGTCGTGTGCTTTGCTGTCGTGACAGTTTTGTCAGTATTGGGGCAAACTGCAAAATGTCTTCTGTTCAGAATTTTTTCCACCCTGAATTCCCCAGGAGATTAGTTTTGAAAATTGCTGCTCATAGGAATTTGAGAAAAAATATCCTATGTAAAATTGTAAAAATTTTTGGTAGTGTTAACAGACAGAAATGTTGATTGACTTTATTATTTTAATGTAAGTCATAACATTTAGACATGCAGAAATATAAGTGCTTTTTAAAATGTAAAATGGCTCCATGAGACTGCTTAAATGTCTGTGCGTGACATCTCTAGGCTGCTTAAGTACTGTTTGCTTTGTTAGTGAGATGAAACAAGGATTTGAGAATCAAAGACAGTCGTGGACTGGAGAAGCAATTGTTATCAGTGAACTTTGTTTCTTGGAAAAGGAAGCCCTGAGAGCTGGAAACTTTGGCTTTGACATATTGGAGCCCATGTTTCACACAGACGTGCAGATCCTGTTCTGATGACCAAAGGTCACTATGGATTTCAGTGAGCTATTTCAGCTTCCATCCTGCTTGAAACTGTGCACCTTCCTCCTGTCTGTGCTTGAATAATGAGGAGAGAACCATAGGCTGGAAAGCAGCTTAACTGATCCAGGTTATAGAGGCTGCAGTTTGGGATGGCTGAAGTCTCCTTACTATGGCAATTGCCTACCCAAGTGTGGAGTGTGAGTGAAATGTCATTACAGCATTCACGAGTCTTGCGGCTGCTGACCTGATATTGGAAGTTTTTAATCTAACATAGAACAAATATCATCATCATCTTTCATATCTCTGAAAGCAGCAATGTGCTCTGTATCTTTTATGTTTGATTCTTGCAGGTGCTTTGAATGCGTATCTTATGCCCTGTATCCTGCTTTTGAATTTGCAGTGCAGTATCATAACACTCCATCTTTCAGTGAAAGAGGCAGCTGTAGGATGAAGCCTAGTAAAAACCTCAGGGTTACACTCTCTGTCTGAACTGCTTTAGAGATCAACCCAGCTGAATTCTAATTTAGAGAAGAAAGCTTCCCATGCTACATTTGCACTGTACACACTTAGGGAGGTTTGTAAGAGTTGATCTTGAAGTGTCCTTTAGGCTGATTGTTCTGTTTTTATGAAAATTTTGCTTGTGAGAGCCCTTGAATACACACTAGTGAGGAAAAAGGTAAATAGAAGTAGAGCACAGAATTCTGAATCTATATAAATTATATATCTTATTATAAATTATAGATATTATTATATAATATATATAAGCTATATAAATTATATCATATATCAAGAGACTAAATTTTGTAATTAAATATATGAACAACTCTATCCAAGCATCATCAAAGCTCAGATTTGAAGTTCAGTAGTGTGGTGCTAGACCATCTTGAATCATGTGTCCATCAAAAAATTCAAGGTCAAGAAGGCTCAGATCTACCAATCAGTTCCTTTTTGTTTGGGAATGCTTGTAAGAAGGCTCTTATTTTTAGTGTCTGATATTGGAGATTGGAACTGGAGTGGATGGAGGGATGGAGGTCCTTGTAAAAAACATCAGACCAAGTGACAGTGCTGCTTTCCTGAGGAAGGACACGATGGTGTTCGGCTTCCAGAGTCCTGGAGAGCTGCTGGCTGAGCAGTGTCTGAGTGGAGATCAATACAGGGGTATTCCCTTTCTGTACCTTTTTACTGAGTACAGTTCTATGGGCAGAAGTCAATTCAGCAAATCTAGCAGGATTTGGGTTCTTTCTCTGCCTTTTGGCTTAAGGGAGTAGTTAACCTGAAAACTGAAAATACCATTGTGAAAATCCAAACTCACAACCCTCTGGTACAGGTCACCAAGCTGCCCGAAAGGAAGTGGCTATGTGTGAGAGGGACTTGTCTGTCACCTGGGCAGGCAGCAGGGAAGTCTCATCGACTGCTTGGTTAATGGCAATGTCCTGAGCTGTCAGGCTCATTAGGGACACGCTGCTAATTTGGTCAGGCAAGGGCTGCCAGGCTGCATTGTGTGGGGTTAAGCAGCGTGAATAGAGCCCGTAAGCAAAGCTGCTGGAATCTGCTTTTGTGTTCCCTTTGGACGCCTGTCCTCCGCTTTTGGCTTCTTTTCCAGTTCAAAGTGGCCACGTGGAGTTTTGGCACAGTGAGTGATGTCCATAGATGAGTTATAGATTGCAGAAGTGAGCTAACTTGTGCTGAGAGGAGCTACCCAGCTTCTCTTCTCAGCTGTTTTTGCATACATACACTTAGAGTGTCAATTCACTACTTTGTGTGACTTAATTAGAAATGGATTAAGCCCTTTCTCTTTAAAACCCAATTTGAACTGCTATAGGTATTTTCTTTATCAACCCTGCTCACATGTGCTAGGCACTGGCTATATAGCAACTAAAGTTTGCATTTCTTTTCTACCCTCAAAGATAACTTCCTCCCCTTCCCACAAGCCATGGAGTCCTGCAGGTGGGTTTGGAGGTCTGACAGTTGTGCCTTCCACATGCACTCCAGTCCCTAAAGGAGCTGGGAGGTTGTGGACTGACCCTTTGGACACAGGAGATTGGTGGTGGGGAAAACCTGCCCTGCGTGGCCTGGCTGGGTGGGTGTGCTGGCTCCGTGTGTGCCTGGCTGGAGCAATTCCTCCTGGGATTATTGTAAAAGGTTGAGCAAGGAGAAGAGATTGTTTTCATCTCATAAAGGGAACAACCAGATTGTCTCACTGCTGTCTCTCCCCAGCGTGCGTCAGAATATACTGTTAATTTAGGAGTTGGAACCCAGTGGAGGATTTTCTGATTCTCTACCATGTGTTTGCTTTTGTGACTCCAGTTTCTCTCTCATCCTTTGGGGATGTTTTTCCCTGACATCTTCAGCCTTACCAGAACTTATTTTTGTTTCTGCCAGAGAAAACACTGAAATGAATAATTTTTGGTAACCATTTTCTACATCTTCATCTGATTGATCTGATTATGTTAAGGCTGAGTCAAATACTCCATTAAGAGTTTCAAATGCTATCAGAACTGAAGCAGGAAGAGGTTTCCCAGGAGACTGACTGTGTGTGCCTGTGTGGAGCAGAGTTGGCGGGGAATTGGCCTGCACAATTCCCTGGCAGAGAGCAGCACAGCTCCAGCACTTCTGCCACCAGATTCTCGGGGTGATCCTGAGCTGTGAATAGACACCTGCTGGGTCATGCTTTTTTATCATACTGGGGGCTGCCCTGCCCTCCAGAAACAATGGGAATTCATGCCTCTGCCTGTTCATGTACAGGGATATTGATTTAATGGTGCCCCATTTTGGGAAACTGTTTTCCCAAGGGTGGAAAAATGCTTGCTCTGTGGGAGGGAATACGTCTTGCAAACAAGCACTGAATTTCCTCATTTTACTTTACTGGGGATTTCTATTAGAAAATAAGGCTGGAGGGGGGAAGTTTGGAATGATTCTGGGAAGCTTTGACTCAGAAAAGGGAGAATGATTCATATTATTACTGTTATTTATTAAGGAGAACAGACCATGAACCTGATCTTCTACTTATCTTTGGAAACTTCAAGCACTTATGCAGTGACCCCAAAAGAGTTTGTGGGTTTGAACCAAGGTCTTTCAACATGAAAGCTAAATCCCAGCTGTGGGAGCTGGTCTACAACATTTTAAGAAGATTTATTCCTATTACCTTCATACTTGATAAGTATTTTAATATCCTTAGTGCATCCCTTCTCTGTTTGTGAAACAGTAAATAAGTCTTGAAACTTGGCACTTTCTGTGCTGTGACAGTGTTCAGTTTACCTCTGGTGATTGCTGGAGTCTCAATGTAAGAGGTCATTCATTTGAGAGTCAGTCTAGTTTTGATGAGGAGAATTTGATTAGTGAGAAAAGCAATATATTTAGTAGCAACCTTTTTTGTCTTTTTAATTTGGACATAAACATTTACTTCTCCAAAAATAACTTTGCTGTTAATAATCAAAACCTAAGATAATCAAAGGTGTACACTAGAAAGGAGGTTTTAAGCTCCACCTTAAGATAATACTGAGAACTGTGAGGTGATTTACACTTGTGTTTGTATTCTGCTACTATGAAAAAAAGATAAGTGCAACCTAAATGTGTTTTAATTATATTTGGCAAGAGAATTTAAATAAAGGGAAAATCAAAACTTGACATAGTCTATGTCACACCTGTAATTCCATTCTTGTACTTTAGAAGTAGTATAACTTAATCTTTAGATAATTCCTTAGGTCAGTTCTTAAAAAAATCAATCAAACAAAATTCTGTCCATTTTATGAAAATGGAAAGGTACTTGACTGTGGCCACACAGTTTTATCTTCTCCACTTGCAGGATCATACTTTACACCCCTAATACTTTTGGGTGTGCTGTCAGCGGCTGAGAAGTTAAGAGAAAGTTTTAACTTGAAGGTTTTAACTTTCAGAGTTAGAGACTGGAACAAATATCTCCATTATCCTCCTGAAAAATCCTTTTAGCAAAGCAGTCCCATCATATCTAAGCTACTGGCTTGAATATTGCTTGTGTTGTCTGTTAAGGTATAGCAGCTTAATCTCAGCAGAGACTGAGAAGGCATGCAAAGACTCTGCTAGGGACAAAAAATGTATAGAAAGGACAAATTGTCACAGCAAGTATAGAAGCTTGAATTTAGACTCTATTTTACTGCACTGGGGAAGGCAGAAGTCCTCAGCTTTCTCAACTGTGAATCAAACACTTCTGACCAACTTAACACCTATCCCAGAAGGATTTCCTTATAGGCTCAAGAAAACTGATTTATGTCAGTTGTTGGAATAAACACACTGTGCAAAGTTGAGAAATCTCCAAGGCTTTGGATAATCAACAGAAATCTTAATTACGTTCAACCCCAGATAAGAATTTATCAGTAATTACAGACATTTAGTTGACATGTAAGCAGTTCTATGAGGTCACCAAAAACATTTCTTGGTTCATATCTAGTAATGGAGTTGAAAGTTTTCTTTGCTTAAAGGTCCAAAGTAATGTCAGCCACATGGCCATGGAAGAGGTGTGATAAAGCATCGAAAATCCATCAGTGTTTTCTTCATAAAGCTGCAAAACAAACACATTGAACTCTCCTGTAGTCAATTTATGCCTGAAATCAACTTGTCCTGTGTCCTGTCAGAGAATCTGGGTAACTGTTGTGGTAGAAATAAGATCCTCTGTCAGGACTGTAAATGCCTTCCAAAACCGAACTCGAGCAGTGAGCCATGCACTCAAACACTGAGCCATGCACTCAAACACTGGAGTCTATGGGTGAAATTACAGGGAGGGGCTGGATAAGAACAAACATATGTCAAACATATTGTATAGGTTTGCTCCTGCTGGGCTCAGACTTCATAGCTCGCTCAGGTTGCCAGAATTAAACATGATACACAGTTTGTGGCTTTTGTGTTGTATTTCTTAATGCAGTGCCTGATGTACAAATGGTATCCTGCAGCAAAATGCAGGGTCTGTAGTTACCCTACTGAGCGGCCTGTCTCCTGTCCTTGATTTGACCCCTGGTGTTCTCCTTGGCTATCCTCATCTTCTTCCCCAAATTAGCAATCTCTGCATAAAGAAAACGAGCATCAAGATTGTTCTCAGCAAGAAATATCCTCATAATGAGACCAAAAGCTCCATTTCATGGAAACATTTTGTGAGTCAACATGCTGAAATCCACAGTTCAGGCAGTACATCCCAAAGATCATTATTAAGTAGCGTGGTTAAAAACTGTTTTCCTGGGAGTGATTTTGCTGCTTGGGCAAATCTCTCACAGGTGCAGTCTATTAGGAAGTCCAGACTGCTTCCTATAAACAAGCCAGCGAGAACAGTCCAAAGGATAGCAATGATCTGTTGTCTTGCCAGCAGGGAAAATCCAAGAGAAGACTTGGACTTCAGTGGAAGTAGAATCTGGGAGGAAAAATCCATAGTCTGTAATGGGATTTTTGGAAGGAACCATTTCTTCTGTACATAATTGTCCAGTCAAAAGAACTGCTAAGTTTAAAGAACAAGCAGAAATACCCAAGGAAAAGCTCAGGTAACCCAGCCTGGTTATTGAATTGAATGCAGCCCTCTCTCTGTGTAGTATGTGTGGGCCTGAGAAGAGATTTAAGTAATCTGCTATGCAACATGATTTACTTTGCCATAGCCAACTTCGTCTGCAGCAGCCAACACTGATTGTTCAAGTTTGCTGTTTTGGTTTGGGTTTTCTTTTATTAATTGAAGATGATCAAAAGAATGCAAATTACAGGGACCTTCCTCACCTGAGAGGTACAGAGTTTGGTAAGTAGATATTTTTGAAAATTCTCTTAAGATCACCCCCAGCTTCAGCCTGGTGATGCAACACTGATATGTTCCTCTTTCCTCCTAGGAATGAGAATTCAAATACCAGCAAGAAGGTAAGCTGCATCGTAAATTATTACAAATTTCACATTCATTCCAAAAAGATTCTTTCTAGAAATCCTTTGAAAATGAAATTCACATAGTCTTTGAAGTCAGTTGTCTTGGAAAATTTTCTTTTTTTCCCCCTCAGTTCATGTAGAATGTGATAATTTATTCTTTTGTTTCTTTGGCTGAGGGGAATTCAGTGTGTATTTTTGCTTTACCCTACTAGTTTGAGTGATTCATCTTGCCTTCCAAAGTGATTACATGTCCATCAATCCAACCACAAACCCTTTTTGTGAAAACTCCTTGCTGCTGTTATATGTACTGAATAAATCCCAGCCAGACTATCTCAAATATGTTTCTGTGACACAATAAAATGATTGCAGGGGTTATAGCTCTCTGTAGCTGCAACTGAGAGCTATCTCAGCATTAAGCAAATAAACCAAACAACCTTCCCATTCCCCACCCCACTCACTAAACCTACTGCAAAGTGTGTATAACCTGTGTTTGATCTTTTTCTGCAGCATCCAGAAGAGCCTGTGGAAGCAGCTACCTGGAGCAGCCTCTCACTGTTTTCCACCTGCAGCCTCACAAGCCTTGTCTCCCAAAAGAGAGTACTGAGATTTCTCCTGGCACTGAGTACTTTGCATCTTGCTAAACATTTTCCCGTCTGGTTTTGGCTCCACAGTGGATTTTTTCTGAACGCTGAAAACAGTGAATTGTTTTGAAAGAAAATTACCTGACTGAAGCAGAATACAATTTGAAGAGTCTTCCACATGTTAGTGCTAAATGCTGGAAGCCTCCCTTCAGGATTAGTGGTTCCTCAGATGCTTCAATGGCGAGGGCTGGCAGTGCTCTCGCAGGCAGAGCAGCTCTCAGGTGGCCTCCTTGGCTCTAGTTTTGCCTCAGGTTGTTTTCACTTCTCTTTTCTCAGAGCTGTCTTTCCTCCTCAGCTCCTCTTTGTCCTCTTTTACTGGTGGGTGTTGCTCTTCAAGGGCAAATTCTCATTTACTTACATCATGATTGCTCTGGCTCCACCTTCTGCTCTTTGCATTTGAGTATTACATTTCACTTGTTATGGTTTCTTTTTTATCAAACCATATAACATTACTTTTGCAGGCCACAGAAGCATGTTTGACATGTTTAAGTTGCCATTGTGAGGTTCTTCTCCAAACAGAATTCAAACCATTATGTTGCAATCTGTACCAGAGCCCTTCTAGCAGCTGTGTTTATACAGCTTCTAGTAAAATAGGTCCATGATTAGGATTTTTGAATAGCTCATTCACTGAAAAAATGGTGTTTTGAACCATCTAAAGCTATTTTAAAAATTGGGATAATATATGATTAAAAGTTTTGGTTTGAAGAAATCAGTGGCAACACCCTGCCAAATTTTAGGCCCCAAACA
Organism: Vireo altiloquus; assembly: GCA_013396875.1. Classification (NCBI taxonomy): domain Eukaryota; kingdom Metazoa; phylum Chordata; class Aves; order Passeriformes; family Vireonidae; genus Vireo; species Vireo altiloquus. Next base: position 801,077 of record VZRF01000723.1, on the reverse strand, counting down.
TCATCACCATCAGTATCATAAAGACTGATGCTGGATTTTAGCTGGGCAAGAAGTGGTTTTCTTTTGCTTGTTAAAAAGATCAGCTGAAAAATTCATTTGTCACAGATTGAAAATGATATGTTCAGTCACCCAAAATTGTTGAAGTTTGGTAAATTAGATAAAACTGAAGACAGGTTCTTTTTTTTTTGGAATTGTCAAGCAACAGTGATTTGAGGGCAACTCGATCTAGAATAGAAGCTGAACATTAGGTAGTAACTGCTCCACAGTTATCAAGACAAGCTGTTTGAAAAGCCAAACCCCATCCTCAGCTGAGTGGCACTGACATGCCCCACAGGCTCTGTGTGTTGGGCTGAGGGGTCTCCAGGAGCCTCTCTGCTCCTGCCTTGCCAAGCAACCTCCTCAGGAGGCTGGAGAAGCAGTAGCTGGTGTGCCAGCAGCAGTGCCTTCTGCAGGGAGCCCTGCAGGCTCTCCTTCCCACTGCTGAGGCTGGGGGAAAAGATTCCTCATCTTTGCCATTCCCCACTGTGGAGGTGGCAGCTGCATTTCCAGAATTCTGCAGGTTTGGTTCCTTGCATTTGTGCTGCAGATACTGGCACTGTACAAAACCAGTAAGTGCACATTAAGGCAGGAAAACACAAATGCTGCTTCTGCTCCATTAAACTGGAACTCAGGATTAAAGGACCAAAAGCTACTTTGACTGACAAACTCCATATTTAAATGTTTTTTTAAATCGTAAACTACGAGTAAAGATTTATGAGTTTGTGTCATGATCCATAAATCTAGATCTCATCCTTTGCCTCTAGACAAATGGCTTGTAGAGGAATTTGTAGTGGTTTGGATAAGTCTAGTTTTCAGCAGTCAGCCCTCTTAAGTCAGACGTATGAAACATCTGTGATTGTTTGAGGAATTTGGCAGACAATCTTGTACTTAAATCACATTTTCCCCTTTGAAAGTTGGAAATGTCCATGGATAAATTAGACACAAAAGCCACATAATTCTGCACTTGTGAATTAGACAAGGTATCAAACTGCTGTTACTTTGCAAATCCTACTGCAAGGTAAGAGTGAGTTGATACCTTGCTATAGTAAAAGAGACAGGCTTAAAGTTCTTTAAAACTGTACCTTTTTTGTGCCCCAGAATAAAATCTAATAGCTTTAAGGAGAGTTGTTGCTAAATGGCAGGCTAATTTAGTGTTCAGAACTTGCCAGTTAGCCAAGAGACTAAGACTGAAATCAAAAGGTTCTTTGAGTAAAATTATACAAACCCTCCTTTCCAGGCGAATTGCTGAGTTACGTGCGAAGTTGTCACATGCTGGGCCCCTGAGTACATTCACCATGCAGTTGTGCAGAGTCTGTCTGGAATCATCTCATCCTGTAATGAGATCATGTGAATTCAAAGCTTATTAAACTTAATCTTAGTTTTCAGGATTATACCCTGTAAATTTAAAATTGCAGGGTATAAAAATGCATAATGTTCCTGACTGCTTATTATAAAAAAATGGGGCCCAGCTCAGTGTGAACCAGGTTTGGTTCTGCCACTGAAAGCAGAATTTGGTAAAGGGACTTCAGTGGGAGATTCAAGCTGATGTCTGGTGACCTTTGTCAAGCAGAACAAATGATTGCTATGTTTGCTGAAATTGTATTAGCGATGGATGCTTCTGGTACAGCCTGAGCAAACGAAGTTTCAAAGTCTGGCTGTCCATCAGCAAACTTTGCCTTTAGATTGAGTCTACAAATGCTGCAGCATGGACCCTCCAGGCAGGAATTGAGGCTCTGCTTTATTTGATGCCAGGTCCTTTAATAGTTTCAGAAAGTGATTTTGCTTGTAATGGAAAAGCATGATGAAAACAGACATAATCCTAAATAATGTGTTTAAATCAATTCCTGTGTGTCAGATTCCTGCATAGCATGTCCTTTGGTACACACAGGAATTGTCTGAACAACCCAAGGAGGAGGCTGTCACACACATACAGGCTGCACTCTGTGTATTCCAGCTCTGGAAGGACAAAGCAGAGCTATCAACTATTTAAGCTTAACCCAGCTCAGAGGGGACACAGAGCCAAAACTAGGCAAGAAAACTCCTGCCAAAAAAGAGAAGCCAAAATTGGCAGCTAGTCATTATCTTTTGTATGAATAACCTGTAAGAGCTAAAGGCTGCACGATTCTGACTTGGCCACTGAAATGCTGTAAATTTACTGTGGAAGTACCCCTGGTAGCCTTGAGCTTGAGGATATTCAAGACTTCTTAGCTGCATTCAGTGACCTGTCTTGTGTGATGCCAAGCCTTTCCATGTTCAGCTCCCTGCTTCTCTCTAAGGGCAAGCTTAGTTGGTTGCAAGTAGTCCTTCTGAGGCAGAGATTTTTACTGTGCCTGATTGAGCAGCACCACACCAGAGGGAATGAAGATGGAAGAATTGTCTTCCCCAGAGCCATTGCTGGAACAAAAATTGCCCACACTGACTGCAGTATGTCACTGCTGTGGAAAACAGAGCTCTTGTTTTCTTGCAGCACTCTCTGCCATCTCCTTTACTCTTTCTTTCCTTTCTGTCTTCTGCACTTTTGCCTTGCTGCTCTCTCCTCTACATCCATTATCTCCCTCTGTTTTCACTTACTGTTCCTTTATACACTTAATCCAAGGCAGTCAGTTCTAGCTGGGTTTTTTTGCCTTATTCCCCGAGGAAACATCTATATTCTTTCTGTTCCCTTCTGAGGGCTTTTTTTTTTATGCCAGCACTGGTGCATCTCAGCCAGTTGCAAGCTTCCCTCTCCTCCAGCTGAGCAAAAAGTTGATAGCAACAGACTGGATGCCCAACTGGACTCAGCTGAGCATCTCCCCCTTGGATATTCTTGGTGGCTGCTGCCACGCTCCCCACAGCATGGCCCAGTTCTCTCTCTGTGGTAGGGGCAGCAGGAAGGGTTGGCACAGAAACTGCAAAGCAACCTGGCATCTTCCACAACTGTATTTTTTTTACCCCTTGAAGAATATAGGTTTCCTTTTCAGGAAGACTAACTTGTTTGGAAGATATTCTTGACATCCAAGGAGTAATGCAGTGTAGTATTTCTCTTGCCTGCCTATCTGATCCATTTCAGGAGGTTGTGGTGGGTTAGAGCTGATTGGCAGCTGTCAGTCACTGGCTGTACATTGTCAGTGTTTTTCTTAGGCAGGCTGAATTGCCTGATCCAGCTCTCTGGAATGTAGCAGGAGGCAATGCAGCATTTTCATTTAATTGCTTGTGGAGATAGCTGCAGGATTGTGGTGTCAGAAAATATTGCTAAATCTCCGGGGATTTCTTGGCATTTTGTTGCCACAATAAAGTCATAGTTGTCACAGTGGCTTAGTACAGCCACCAATATATGTACACTCATTTATGCAGCCTGAAAATGTAGTGCAATAATAAAATACTCTATTTACATATCTGCAACTTGCATTCGAGTCTTCAAATGCTACTTTTGTCATTCGCTGTTTTGTCTAAATGTGTATTTCTTACATATGAAATTTATAAAGATGCCAAGAAGAGTTGCCAGTCAAGTCACATTTTGCAACCAGTCTTAAACATGGGATCCTTCTTGTGGGTTTGAGTCTCTCTGCTGTTTTTATTACCTAAGCATTTCAGTTTTGGAAATCCATATTTATAAGGAATTTGTTGTACAGTAGAATTGCCATGGCATTGTTAATACCAAGATGACAAGTGGCCTGAAAATGAAGTGTTGAGCAAACACAAGCAGTTTCCACTCGAGGTTTTTTTTGACTGTCCTGAAGCCCAGCCAGTCCATGTTGCAGAGCATTTGCAAAGTAAAATTAATGCAGTGCAGAGCTGCTGCTGAGTTACAGGAAGGCAGTCAGTTGAGACCAAAAAATAAGGTTCTTGTGTCTCCAACTCTCCCCTAGCCAGTCAAAAGTTTGCTTGCTTTGAGAATGTAGAGGTATCTATTTTTCTCTGTGTCTTAGTTTAAACCTCCATGTTTGTGGTTATGTTCACTATATGCAAAATGTTAGCCTGCAGGAGGGGTGGATTTTCCAGTAGAAATTACCTTAGTTGCACAAGTGTGAAAAATACTTGCTCTGTATGGTGTTTTTGCAGATCCCTTTCTCACACTGTATTTGTGTCTGTTCCTTTGGTCTCCAGTGAGATGTCTCAGTTAAAGAGTTATGGTTAAGTCAGAAGAGCATCCACCCTGTGAGCAGCATGAGGGTGCTCCAATTACCTTCTTACCCGTGTCTGTGGGACTGAGCCATGAAGACCCCTGCCAGGTTGCTCAGTCCTTCTAGCCCAAGCAGGACTGCTTACATAAGTAAAAAATTCAGTGTGATCTTGCAGTGCTGCTTAACAAAGTCATAGGCACACTGGTCATGGTAGAGTGTTAATGGAGGAGCTTTCCTCATGCTTATCTGTGCTTTTACTCCTTCCATTTGTCATTACCTTGGTGCCTCTCACTTCTGGGTTTTCCTTTAGGAGGAGTTTTATGTCTCTGTTAGGATACAGTTGTGAATTCACTGCTTTTTCTCCCAGAAGTTAAACTGGAGAGAGATTTTTAGTATGTCTTACAGAACAGATGTGAAATCCAAGCTAATCAGACTAATCTGATAAAATAGGTTTTAGAGTTAATCTAACATCAATCTGCTGCTCTGTAAAAAGCACACATCAGCAGTACTTATTGTCCATAGCCACAAGAGAGGGGAAAAAAAAGCCCACATGCATTCAGCTACTGCAGCAGCAAAGAATTTCCTTAGAACAGTAGACATGATAATCACAGTGCAGTGTGTTAGTCTAAACTTGCTAATAAAGGTTTGTGCTCAGACCCAGCCTCTCTGAGAAAGGAGAGACTGAGCTGAAAATCATCCCTGGAAACCTGGCAGATTTGTGAGTAGGGTGAAGAGGAGATAAAATATGATTTTCAGGCTGTAATGAAAGATGGCTTTGGAGGACGTGTGCATGTGCAAAGAGCCTCAGAGAGGAAGTGGGAGATAGGAAATTCTGCATCTTTGAACACTGACAAATCACCTGGCTGTGCTTAATGATCTGACAGCATCTTCTCACCAGCTGCATCAACATTTGGGCTATTCATCACCTTTATAGATTCACAGCATTAGGTAGCACAACTTTTCTATCAACGCATTACTTTTTTCTGCCTGGTGAGCTGAATAAAAGCTTCTTACAGTTCCTTCAGCAGGGGAAGCACACAGGCAGGTTGTACTCCGTGTCAGATTATGGGATTTGTGTCTCAGAGGTATTTTTGTCTGCCATGACCATTTGAAGTTTGAGACATTGATTCCAGAAACTGATATTTTGCTATTCATCCTCAAAGATTTGGTCAAAGGTTTCTTCTGACTGAATTATTTATCTCTTCATAAACTTGCCTCTCAGTAAGACTTTCCAGTGTCCCCTGTGATGAGTTAAGGAATGTCTGAAGATCATAAAAAAAAAGCCAAACGGAAAGATTTTCATAGAGATAGCATTTGTTTGGGGAAGCAGTGGTACCTTTACCATTTATTGCTGGGAAGCAACTCTGTCATCACATTTGTTGGGAGACAGCTGTGTAGAGCTGCTGGATGGAACTGGTTTTTAGAAAGCTGGTTTATAAGAGGTGATATTCATCACTGATCCATTGAAGGGCCTTGGTGCTCCCAAGACTAATGGGTACACTGTAACATCAGCAACCGTATTGAAATAAAAAATGAGAGGTCTTATGGTGTTTGGGGGTTGGATTTAATCACATTTTAAATGTTTTTGTGTGAAGGTGGCGTTGATGGTTTTGCTGGTGATGTTAATTGGTCACTCAGTGTGACTTGACATAGATAAAAACATAGATCATAGAATTTGGGAAGATCTTTCAGCTCACTGAGTCCAACTGTTAACCCAGCACTGCCAAGTCACCACTAAACTTTGTCCCCAAGTGCCACATGTACACTTTTAAATGCCTCCAGGGATGCTGACTCAGCCACTGTCCTGGGCAGCCTGTTTCAAAGCTTGACAACCCTTTCAGTGAAGAAATGTTTTCTAATATCCAACCTAAACCTCCCCTGGTGCAACTTGAAGGCATTTCCTCTTTTTGAGGATCTCCCCTCGGCCTCCTTTCCTCCAGGCTAAACAACTCAAATTCCCTCAGCCACTCCTCTTAGGACTTGTGCTCAAGACCCTTCACCAGCTTCATTGCCCTGCTTTGGATTAGCTTGTGGACCAGGAAGGGCTGTCCAGTGCTTGTGCTGTTCAACTTTAAGAGACTATTAATGTATCAAGTGATGACATTTTATGGTTAACTGAAGAATGTGTGGAAACAGGGAGAGCAGGACTGGAAGGGGGGTGGGTTCCATTTACAAATAACAGACCCAGCCCCTGGGGAAGTTTCTGTCCTATTCCTCCAGCACAGCAATGGTAAGAAGCCACTCAGAAGTGTGTTCTGATTTGACTGTGCTCATGAGCTCTTTTTTTTTTTTCATTAAGTAAGTGTATTTGCATATCTGGATTTCCCTAAGAAAGACCTACTAAGCAGTGTTTAATTTAAACTTTAGCCTTTGCCAGAATAAAAATGAACATTGTATAACTGATGACAAAAACTACAGTTTATGCATAACTAACACAGTACCCCATGCAAATAGTCATAGTTGAAAAGGAATTAATCCCTTTCCAAAGGGCCAGCACAAATCTTTCAATGGCACATAAGCCTGCTTTTGAGGGAGCAGGTGCTTAGCAAGCCCTGAGGATTCAGATTTCCAAACTGTACACTGCATTGACTCATGAAAATACCTTAAAAACAAATTTCCAAACTCTTACTCTCTTGCAAATTTCCTATAAATTCTGTATTTTGTGAATTTAGATGTAACTTACATGGCATGCAGAAATTCTGCAAGAGCAGGATCATCTCATTCTGGAGCTGGGCAATACCATCTTTAAGTGTGGGTAGAACAAAGCTGTAGTTGAGGATTGGCCAGGTCTCTTTGCCAAGCTGCTCATTTTGATCATTCATAGCATGACACACTTATTTTGTAAAAATCCTTTTGTTGGTGAAGACAGCAGACAGGTTCTATTCTGTCCTCGAAGAAGGTGGCTTGGTGCCAGCGTCAGCAGCCAGCAATCCAAAGTGTTTTGTTTAATCACAAGATTAATTTTTCCTTTTATTGGCTTTTCCTTTCAGTATCACCAAGCATAACATGTTGTAAAACAGAAACACTGGTTGAACAAGGGTTGGCGAGCATCTCTGAGCCCCCTGGCTATGTTGATAGCAAAGTGAACATTTGGCTTGATGTGCAGCCAGTAGAGACTCCCAGGAAACCAAACTGGGAAAATGCTCTTGTCAATGCATGGCACGTGCCTGGTGAAGAAGGAGGGAAGGGGAGGCGGGAGGCAGGATGCACCTGGGGATAAGAGCTGTGTTGGGGCTCACCTGCTTTTCCTCCTTGAACATTTCAAGCATCTGCAGTTTCAGTAGCACGTCAGACACCTGAGTTTTTGTGCTGTAGATCCAGTCCGTGGATGGCCTGTTGTCACTTCAGAATGTGTTTATTTTAGCCTTAGTGTGGCCATATGCAAGTTAGCTTCTAAAAGGAAATGGCAGAGGATCCAAATCAAGTTACAGATTGGTAACATCAATCATCTCACTCATCCCACTGAATACAGGGACTTGTGCCTTGCACTGAATCATGTAGGAAAAAAACCCCTATTCTTCCCAGAAGGATGGTGTTAAATTCAAAACTTCTTTATCCTCAGTTTTCAGCAGTGAGCATCCCTGATGTTCTGAGCCATCAAGCAGAAATGTGGTCATGGGTGGGAGTGCTTATGGTGGAGAGGCTCTGTCTGCCTGCTCCTGTGTCTGCGAGCACCATCTTCATTCCAGGGACTCCAGTGGTCTTGGAATGAAAAGTTTAGCAGAGTTTGGTGTAAGTGCAAGAATGGATAACTGCTAGGCAAAGAGTTGTGAGCTTCCAGAACCCTGCATTTTGAGGGTTATTAAATATTTTAAAACTTACATACTTCTGCCCAGATGATAGAACTTTGCTGAGTTAGAGGAAGGTAAGTGTAGTTTCAGGGTAGCGTCCCTTTCAGTTAAGATTTCTGGGTTTGGATTTGACCTGTTTTACTGCTATCTTCAGCATAATAGCACGGATTTCCATGTACCTTTTTCAGCCAAAGTTGATTTATTAGCTTTTCACAATCAATAGGTTGGGCAAACAATAATGTTGATCTACTGTAGGAATAATACAGCTGCTAAAAGATCAGGGACCACTTCATGGTACAGTCAGATGCTGCTGGTAATTTGTCAAGGTCAGGCTCCCCTGAAAACAAAGGTTAAAGATTGCTGCCCTGACCTATGGTTGTTCCAAGTTCCCATGCTGTAGGAGCTGCTCCTGTCATTTCCTTCTTCTGCTAGAGATCCTTCTGTAATGAAACTGTTCTGTGATTGATAATCTTGTTAAAAGATTTCAGTAACTTTAAAGGAAAAATCCACAAATGTCACTTTTTCAAACAGCATGTGGCAGCTCTCAAGGAAGCAGCCTAATTTTTTGTTTTAAGGATTAAACTTCTAAGCCCCAATTTCTACCCTTTTGCCTGCTCTCTCAAGGAACAGAGACTTGAGGGTGGGGGGATTATGTATGGCTATCCATTTATGTAAATATGAAGCATTGACTGGAAATTGCAGGAGGAGACTGCAACCAAACAGCTGTCTTTGCAAATTTAATATTTATTGCAGAGTTAAACAAAATGCCTTATTGTTTAGAGCATTATTTGCCTTGGGCATTGGCTTAGACAGACGCGTTGGCTGAAAAGAATTTCCTAACTCCCTTTTCCACACAACAGAAGATTTAGTAGATAATAGCAACAATTGTCTGTTTTGATCTGGCCTTGACATATGTTCCAAGCATCTACTTCATGATTCAAATAGATTATTTTTCTCTTTCATGGCTGCAGCATTTTACTCCTACTTTACCATTGCTGCCACTTATGAGCCATCAGGGGCTTCTTTCTGAGCCTTCTTTCTGGTCAGAAGTAAACAATTGTACAAGATTCTTGCTGCATAGTGTCTAAATTCTTTATGCACAGGGAGTATTCCTGACACGTTATTAGTATGCAAAGTTTCTCAGAGTTAAGAAAAAGCTCCATTGAAGGAAACCAGTTCAAATCAAAAGTTAGAGGAATTGCATGAGGAAGCTTTAGTATCCTTGGCAGTCAAAAGCCCAAAAGAGTTGTGATGCTACATGGTGATGGTAATGAAAGTTGGAGACAGCTAACTGCAGAATATTTCTGTGCAGAGCTTTCCCCTGAAGTTTCTCTGGCTGTCCTCATGCACCATCTCACTGTCTGCTAGGAAGAGGCTTCTGATCAGCAGTATAAGTGGGTCACATAAGTTTCTTGCATCTTGCCAGGCCCCCAGGCAGCTGTAATCAAACCTTTTTCAAAATGCTTACTTGGTTTCTAAACAGAATTTATCAGCTGGCATGGAACAGTGGTTTAACTAGTTCACTCCTTGGTACAAGTGCACATTTTGGGAAAAGCTGTAGAAGTCCTGCTTTCCTTTCTGTGTGCTGCTCTGTAGACAGGGCCAGCTGGTACAACAAGATGTTGGTGACAGTGTTGCTGCCCTTTTTCTCTAGAAGGGAAAGATTTGAGGCTTCTATCTTTCCTTTTGACCAGGGCCAAGGCTGGCTCCAGCTGTGGCTCAGTTCCAGTTCTGCTGGCAGGTATGTTTTTGATTCCTGTGCTTGTACTCCAGTCCTGTTTTTGTCAGATCTTGGATCAGAAGGGAGGGATGCACTTATACCCAGGGAAAATTGTCTTTGCATTCTTAGGTAAACGTGTTTGTCTCATAGTCTGTTTTATTTTATCAATGAATTGCAAAGTCCACATTGTAATTGGCTTATATGTGAATATGGAGTGGACCTGGAGCCTGACACAGTGGAGTTGCAGCGAGTGGTTGCCAAAGCTTTGAGGGGCCAGAGTTTGCAGCCACATTAAGATAGGGCAGAACTGGAAGCATCTGCAAGTCGAGGATATATCTTTCCTTGACCCATTTTCCTCTCACACAGCTGTAGTGGCAGGAGATGAGGGAGCACTAAATGGTTATAATACCCACAGCACTGCATTTCATTATGCTTATTTAGTTGCTGTGTGTCAGTCTCTGAGCAGTCTGCACACACAGCAGGCACGACCAGTGTCCCTCTTTCAAACGTGGGTGTTTCAACACCGAGCACTCAGTGACCAAGAGTTAAGGTCAGTCTTGCAGAATCTGCCACAGTGTGGAAGATGCTGAGCAGCGAACTGGTAGAGTTGCTTCAGTTATTGAAATTAAAATATTTAAGCAAACTGACTAAATAGGCTTCTGCATCTGCATTGCAGATTTGCACTGACCTGGTAGATCGATGTTAGGCTTGGCTGTGCTAATACAATTTTTCTACCAGACTGCAGTTAATTACCCACTACCGGCTGGCAGCATCCACTTGTGAGGGTGTAGCCACTCTGCAGAGATGGGATGCTTAAGGAGCAAAACATTTCAAGGTGACTCTCACAGCCTGGCCTTCACTTGTGAGTTTTACAGTACAGGAGAGTCCATATAGCACTGGAGACAACAACACTGATTAGCTAAAATGTGACTCTATGGAAACTGAAAATTGAGGGGAAGGTCCAGTAATACAGTATTGTGGTGCTGGCTTTCACTGAATATATAGAAAATGCCATCATAAAAGACAAATGTAAACCATGTGTTTCCTATTCACTAGAGAAAGGACTTTGTGCCTACTGAAAAATCCAGATATTTCCAAAACTCAGAAGTTTCCAGAGAAATAATGATCATATGAATGTGTTGTTTCTGAAAACATTTTTTGATCCAGAAGATGCTGTTCTTATTATGCCTGTTTGTCTTTGTGAACTTCTGTGAAGTCACATTGCAGTTAGACTAGGTGTCAAGCCAAACACAACTGTTTGTAATATTGTTTGCACACAAAGCAAGGTGTGGTGTTAGAAGTAGTTTTCAACACAAAAGCAAATGACAAACAATAGATTTCACTAGTAGAAAAAAATGAGTTGGATTGGTTCAGCCAACAACTTTGCTAGTCATAAAAAAAAGCCTGAACAAACCCTGTCCTTTCCGATGGAGGTTATCCAACAAATCTTTCACATTTTTATCAGTCTGCTAATCAACTTGACACAGTCATTGGTTCCTAAAATTTGAGATCAGGTGGTAACTGCTGGATTTTAACTCGCTTACGACCCACTAGCAGAGCCCCTTGGGACTGGCACTTTCACCATTTGACATGGCTCTGTGAGGCAGCTGCAGGTCATTTACTCTGGCTCCTGAGTCACACTGTAGGAACCCTTAATCCAAAACGAATGCTGTAAATCGTCCCCTGTGGACCTGGCAAAGTCATCCAAGCTGAAGACAGATGGGAAATTACAACAATTTGCAAGAGGGATGTTCCAGAGAGGTTCTGCTTTTCGTGCTTTGTACTCCTGACTCGGGGTGGGGGAGCTGGAGGTTTAACTCTCTTGCGGACAACTGTGAGCCTGTGTGCGGAGTTTTCCTGGAGCTTCCCGAGCTCCGTGTGGTGTGTGTGCATCATGGGGTGGTGGAAAAACAAGTCACGCATTCTGCAGACTGTCACCACCGGCTTTCCTCCTGTTTGAAGAGCTTTAAAGTTTGAACTTTAAGTTCTTTTCTTTGTCACTGGCTGTGCTGTTGTAAATGAGCGACACGAGGCTGCCCGTAATTTGAACAATTCAACGCCCGTGTGTTTGTGCAGGCGAGGGCTCGGAGCCGAATCAGACACGTAGGAAACAAAATCCTGGTAGAAAGGGAATGTGTTCTCCTTGCCTGCTCCTCCCCTCTGCCCAGGCAGCCCTTCTGCCAGAAGTGCACGCCCAGGTTGACTTTTCCGAAGGGTGCAGCTTTGCCGGGATGGTTTAACCGCAGGGATGCCGAGCGGGCACAGGGGCTCCAGTGGGAGCACACCCTCTGGACGGGCTCTTGCTTTTTCTACGTCTATTAGGATGTTCTGAATTCACTTTAACCCCTTTTTTGTTTTGCTGGCACAAACTGTGAATAATTGAAAACACGTCCAGTTCAAGGCAGGGTTCTGCTGTCTTGGCATCTGTTCCTATTCAGAATGAGAATACTTGCATTTTCTTGCTGGCTGTGTTTACTGTATCTTTAGCATAACCGTATCATTCTCTCTAGCCTTTATTTTTTTCCAACATCCACAAATTGTCCCTGGGAAACTAAGCCATGGTTATGTGAATTTGAGAGAAGCAAGGAATACCAAAGGAGCATAGCAGTTACTGAAGAAACAAGGCAGATGCATTTTCTCATCTTGCACAGTTAAGACAACAAACATGGAGCTTTTATCTTCCTTTTAATAACCTTTTGAAAGAGGGCTGTGTTCTCTACAGCCTTTGCAAGCATGGAGTTTTGCAATTCAGAAATACTAACAATTCCTAAATAATTATTAATTCAGCAAAGCTGATTGCTTTTGTTCATGGCAGGAAGGGATGCAGTCAAACCACAAACTCCAGATGTCCCAGGGACTGTGGTTTGCCTTCAGCTGTCAATGGGGAGGGAGAAGAGAGAATATGATGCTTTAAAAGGTAAATGCAGAGTTAAACTGCTGTATGGCAGTGTTCCATTCTGAGGGGAAAGGCAGGATCCAAACAATCTTTTGTTTAATTACAAAAAATCAAAGCAAAGCACCATGAAACGCAAGCAGGTTTGTTAACTTGTCAATGACTTGATGGATCTGGTATTGTAAAAAAAATAAAACCTGCTGCTATCTCTGGTTAATGTTTAACAGCAGATGTTGAAGAGCTGATAAAATGAGTCTGTCACTCATGCCCAAGGAATAAACAATGTAAAAGGCTCTTTTCCCCTCTGTAGCGTGTGGAAGCAGGCCTGTAACCATGACAGAGAATTTATGTCTCGAGTGAGGAGCTTTGGGAGAGCTGTTGTGATAGAACATGAGGAAGGGGATGGGCCCCACTCCACATCTGCATCTCCATGCCCAACCTGCAGCAGTGTAAATCTCTTGTTTAAGGATGTGCTAGTCTATTGCTGAGAGTCACTAATTTCAGCCATTCTTTTAGGAAATCTGTGTCCCTAGTTGGTGAACTTCTCTTGAGATGGGCTATAATACTTTCCAGTTAATTTTTATTCACAAATCTTTGTATTGTTTTTAATGGAAAACTTCCCAAAATTGCTGAAGTTAATGTTAAAGGCGAGATGTTTCCAGAGAAAAAAATATGCTGAGTTGTGGAATATATAAAAAAACTGGTGAAAAAAATAACCCCCAACCAGGTCACTCAAACTACCTGACTATGCTTCTTCAGGTAAATAAACAAGAACCTGTTTTTAGTCCAGTGATTGAGTGAGAAAAGTATTATTTGGAGGACTTAAATGTGCATCCTGCAATTAAAATATAAAAAAGCCACTCTTCTGGCTCAGGAAAAGAAATTGCTTTTCATATTCACTGAAGGGTACTTCAGGGATTTAACTTCCCAGAACATGGTTCATTTCTACCTTGTTATTGCCCTGTGGAATCAGGTGCTCTGTAGTACAATCTGAGAAACTGTTTCAAAGTTTTCCTCAGAATATGAATTGCAGCTCTGTGCTTGGATTTTCTGATTTACTCTGACTTTATTTCTTTATTTTCTCCCCCCAGTCAAAGGAGATGATAGCAGTTTTATCTTTGCAAGCTTTGCTTATGTCTCTCTGGCTGTTCTCCTGTGATGTGCAGCTCCACACTTCCCCTCTCCATTCTGGCAGACTCATCTGCTGCTGAAGGGGAATGTAAAGGGCACTAAGGTGTCCCAGAGTTAAAGAAGTTTTCTAGTATAAGCCACAACTAGTTTGCTGGTGGTTTATGACTTAAAAGAAATGTTCAAGGAAGAAAGGACAGGAGGGATAAGGGATTCATTCAGAAAAACTGAACAGTAAATTATTTTCATTACGCTGTGACAGCTGTTCAGCAAGAAGTAAATGTTCATTTTTTTCTGAAAAGAAGAATGATGGTCCCTACACAATCAAGGGAAAAAAACCCCATGAATTAAGAACTTAACAAAGTTCAGGAGCAGCTGGGTATTGAAAAAGTACACATACTTATGCAGGCTATTGCCACTGTAAGCAAGGACAGAACTCCACAGACAAAACATCCCACAGTTCAGATCTGTATCCAGACCTCTTGCTTGAAAATTTGGCCTGGAAATTTCTCAACAGTTAAATCATAAGGTGCTTGACACTCCTCATTCGGGTCCCATCTGGGAATCTAGAAAGTGTACTGTTTAAGCTGAATATTCACTTTGATTCTTGGAAATGGGAACAAGTTTCATCAAGAAACTGTTTCTTTTTTTATTTTTCTTTCCTTTTCCTTCCCTGAATTGGTTTGCCTGTTGCATATTGTTAGCAGATGGTGGCACGTATGTCATTTCCATAGTCTTCTATTTTGGTACAGGAGCTGCTGTACCATTTTGACTTGGGAGTATTAAGCTTTGTTAATGCATCTCAGGTAATTGTAATATGTTCCTGAATTATGGCCACTGAGTGGGAAGAGTTTTAGTTCATCCCATCCAGTGCATAGTTGTACCTTTTCTGGTTAATCTGTGATTCTTCCAAAGAAATGCACCCCAAAATGACAAACCCCATGGGCTTTTAGGGAAGCAGGGAAAACAGCTACCCTATGTCCACTGCATTGTGTGAGGAAGCTACTCTTCTGTCTTTAAAAGTTCTGGGTTTGAGGGTATAGTCAATAATACAAAAATAAAGCAGTGACACTTCCCCCCACCTTTGTGGCTGCTGGGAGAGTCCTTGTGCACTTTGGAGTGGAATTGACAAGAAACAAATCTATATACCATGCTGAATCCCATTTCCCTCTCTCTGTAATTAAGATGCTATCACCTCATAGGATGTTTTCTAAGAAAGTAGTTTTGTTTTCTGTCAACCTGAATTGAATACCTGTACACCAGCACAAATATTGGAAGTCTCACTTTATATTTTGTCCAAGCTGACAGAAATACTTAGACCTAAGGTGGTGATGCTGCTAGGTTTCATCATTTAAATAAAAAAAATGACTGTTAATGTGACAGTCACTATGGTCTGCTTTAGGTTTTTATTGCTCCCCAAAAGCATTTTAGTTTTTGATGGGTTCTGTAATAAGATTTTCCCTGAAGGAGAAGCTGCCTCCAGAAGCCTGCCCTAATCCTGTTAGATGGTAAGCAGAGATGTTTCAGTCACTGATGTGCAGGCAGGGGAGTCTTGGGACAGTGATTTAATAGTTTGAGAAGACTGTGACTGTTCTTCTCCCTTAGTGATTCTCCTTGGTATCTGTTGAGAGAATGCCTGGGAACAGCCACGAGTCCTCTGCACATGTCGCCTTTGCTCTGAGCCTGGGACATCTGTGTGCAGGTCTGCCCATGAGCTTCCAGGCCTTGGAGACACCTGAGAATGCCTTTGAGTGGCCACACACCCAGATTAAAGCAGCAACTGCACCGCACTCCTCTGCTGCAGGAGGACGTGTGGGACTGCTCAGTCATTTGATTTAGAACAGGACGATGGCAGGGAGAGAAGATGAAACAGAGCCTGAAAGTCAAGGAGATCCAAGAAAAGGAGAATTGTTCCACAGAGGGAAAGAGAAGGCAGATTTCTAGCAGAGATGTTTAGAAAAAGGCTCTTTTGACACTGCCACTGCCTGGGGGTGTCCTTCCCAAAATTAGAAAAAGGAATGAAGATGATTTTGTTACTGGGGAAGGGTGGAGATAATGAGAACAAGCTGAGTTTGATGTGTTTCTTCATTTGTTGAATGCAAATGGAGGAATGTGTTTAGTTTTGTAGTGTTTCCACTGGGTTAGGCAGCGGAGTTCTGGTTTTGCACCCTTGGTTTTGTTTGAACTGCCTGTATCTCTTGCCTGCAATATAATCTTACACATTTGCTTGCAGGCTTATGTGTCCCACTACCCTCTGCTGGAAGAAATGAGGATCTTTCAGTTCTGTCCTCATGCCCCAAAACAGTCCCAGTCCTCCAGCAGAAACGGGCTGGGAAGCAGTTTGGGAGGACCCCAGTTCTGCCCTGCTGTTGCTGACATCTACCCTGCAGGGAGGAGATATGGGGTCTAAAAAAGTGTTGCTGGGTTTTAGGACAGCACAAGGCCAGGAGAGGTGGTGCATGTGGTGTCTGTGGTAGCAGAGGGCTGAATGGGATGGTGTGTCCTGCTCTGTTCTGTTACCTTGGCCATAATTGTTATGCCTGTTCCAGTTTATGATTAAAGGTGTTGCCAAAATAGGCTGGATCCCTGATGATTCTCCTCTGATGTCCAGTTTCAAAAGGTGACTGGTACCAGCTGGTGGCTTGAGAAGGGGTGAAACATCCCAAAGCAGGTGGCCATAGGGGCAGGTTCTTTCCAAATGCAAAGTTTTGTATGTTGAAACATGAAGGTCTCTTACAGTTTTATTTCCTTAAACCAGCTAAAATATTTTTTTTTTTATTCCCTGCTTAAAATCTTAAGATGTCAGGGTGCCTTTATACCTGCTATGCAAATGTTCTTTTTCAGTGTAGTGAGAATGAGGTACATAAATGTCATGCTCCCAGTTCAGGTTTCCATAAAACCCTTTCAGGAGGATATTCCAGAGGGAAATTAAAGATGGGACTCTAAGAGACACTTTTGTTTTATTATTATATATTTGCTCCACTACTTGATATATGAGAATGTTTACACTTTCTACCCTATCTTCTGTATCTATTTGCAATAGAGGTGCCTCTATCTCTTTGTTTTCTTCATCTCTTCTACAAAATATGAAGTCCCTAATCGTTTTGGTTCACACAGGGGAACCTTGCAATAACTGCAGTAATCTTGCTGCACCATGTGTCTAGAAATCTTGAAACAAGAGAGTTCAGATTGGAACTGGCTTCCCTTCCCTGCATAAGCAAACAATTGCATAGATGAAAGACCTTGTGTAGCAGCTCTGAAGCATGTTATTCAGGCCATGGACAGGTATTGTTTCCAGATTTCAAAGGCAATACAAGATCCAGACAAGTCTGCAAGAACCTCTGGTCACAATTAGTTGTAAATTTCCTGAACAGCGTTTTCCAGTCGTGGAAGAAATTTAACTGTTATCACCAATCTCACAGGATTTTCCTTCCCCTCCTTTGTCCAAGTCTCTGTAGTGCCCCAGCACTGCAGAGTGCAGCTGTCAGATCTGTCAGAGCCAGCTGGGTATGGGGTGCATTGGTGTATTGGTGTATTTGGTGCATTGGTATATTGGGTACCTTGCTGTATCTCATATACTGGTATATTATTTGGTACATTGCTATATTATTTGGTACATTGCTATATTTGATACATTGGTGTATTATTTGGTACATTGCTATATTTGATACATTGGTGCATTATTTGGTACATTAGTGTATTATTGGTACATTGCTGTATTTGGTACATTTGTGTATTATTTGGTACATTGCTATATTTGATACATTGGTGTATTATTTGGTACATTTGTGTATTATTGGTACATTGCTGTATTTGGTACATTGGTGTATTATTTGGTACATTTGGTACATTGGTGTATTATCTGGTACATTGCTATATTTGATACATTGGTGTATTATTTGGTACATTGGTGTATTATTTGGTACATTTGGTACATTTGTGTATTATTTGGTACATTGCTATATTTGCCCTGCCAATCACCTGAGTCATGGAGGCAGTGTCAGACCTCACCTGCAGTGGAAGGTCTGTCCTGTCCTTCCCGCTCTGGTCACACAGCATCCCTGGCAGGGCCAGCTGGCATCTCACTGCAGTTCATGGAGGAGTGGCACGTGTGGTGGAGGGATAAGATCCTCCAGTGAGATATTCCCTGGCAGTGTCCACTCCCCCAGGCAGCCCCTCCAGCTCTTTTCATCGCTGTGTTCTAACAGGGCCACTCACTCCCTGTTGCAGCCTGGTGACTGCACCAGGACACCCAGCCTGCCCGGGATCAGCCTCAGACACCTGGGCTGTCTCTGCTGGTGTTCCCTGCTTCTTTTTCCCTGCATCTTTGAAAGCACATCATGTTTCCCTGTTCTCTGCTAATCCACCGAGGACATGATCACAGAGTTCAGAGCTCACACTGAACGTTTCTTATGCATATTGGCTCATTGTTAATTTAAGTGGCACATACTTTAATCTAATAGATGCTGTCTTTTAGTTAGGTAATTGCTCCAGTAGCTGTAAAGGGATGGTATCTTGTGAAATTTAATTTCTTTCTACTGAGCTCATGTGGGAAAGGAATATCTAAAAAATCAAATTAACTTTTCAATGAGGGTAATATAGACTGTCTTTTCACTGATGTCACCACCTCCCTCCTTATATCATAATATTTCTTTACCTGTTTCTGTCTCTCTCTCATCACCACATACTTAGAATGAGCTCCCTGGTTTCCACTACACCACTATCTCATGAATTCAAACACTGAATGTATACTAGAAGTTCTCCTAGTATGTGGTTGGAAAATACAGTCAGCAAGTGTACAAATCCTTGTGTGCCAGCAGCTGGGATCACCTCAAGTGTGTCTGAATTAGGCTGCTGATAATTTAAACTTGTTTTATAAAGCAACTCTGTGGGAGCAACCCACCTCACTGTCGCTTATGTGACCTTTGGAATGGGTTGGAAGTCACTCAGCTGTGTCAGTGCAGCGATGCTGGTGGCTGGCCATATGCAGGCAGAGCTGCAAAGGAATGTTACTGGATAGCAGTTCCTTCTTTCTCTAACTTCTTTCTTTCTCTAACCAAGTGGATTTAAAACTTTCAGTGTGACAGGGCAATAGTGTTTCTCCTGCTGTGGTTATTTTGCTGTGCTCTTCTGTCATGACCCACCCTTACACTCAGCTCTCTCATTGGCTGCTGGAAAAAGCAGGGCTCGTTTCCAGCTGCCCTGCATGGTACTGATAAAAGGTTGATTTATGTCTGAGAAGCCCTGGATTACACTTGTCCTTGCCTCTTCCAGCTTGTGTGGCATTTCAGGCTTTACAAAGTCCAGGGCTGAGAAAGCAAACAAGAGGTGTTTGTCTCTGGATCTGTGTGCTTGCCCTGTGTACCTGCACCCGAATCTGCTCTGATTTGCCCCAGCACTCGCAATTGGCTCCTTTCCTGAGGCACCAGAGCATTCACTGCTGCTTGGAGTGATGCTGCTCACAGCCCATTAGACACTTGAAGTGCCATGAAGACCTACTGCCTCACTTTGCTGTGAGCATTATCCTTCTCCTCATACAAAAATGTTATTGTGCCCTCTGAAATCCAACCTGTCTATACCCCAGATCAGTGTGCAAGTGCTGCTGCACTCTTACAGCATATTCCTTTACAAATACATCAAAACCTCTGTTCTGGGTCTTTGTGTGTGTCAGTAAGTGCAAACTGACTTGACTCTGACTAAGGTTGGTCCTTAACTGCCTGCAGGATGGTGCAGATTTCAAAGCAGTGTGTAGAGCAGGATGTTGCTGGGTCGCTGTGTGTTTGCAGGTGAGCCCAGCCCTGCCTGCCCAAGCCCTGCTCTGAGCAGCTCCTCTCAGTAGCCCATGGCTTGGCCACAGCCCAGGGTGCTTTCCAGGTTCCTGGGCTCGCAGCAGCTACTGAGTGTGCAGAGAGCATCCCTGCAAGGCACGAGCGCCGAGTCCAGCCCAGCCCAGGCCTGTCTGCTTGCTGTGCACACCATGTAAAGTCACAGTGTCACAGCACACCTGGCACCTCCTGCCCGCTGGCTGCAGGGTCAGCCTGTGCCTGGGCAGTAGGTCTGGGATGGCTGGATAGCTTCTGGACCTGAGGGTGATGGGTGAGTTCAGCCCTGCGGTGGTCTCGCTCAGATTGGGTTATTGGTATTCTTGTTCCTTCTGTATGTTTCTCCCACATCAGTTCACATGACAATACTGTCTCTTCTCAGATACTTGGAGACTGTTTAAAAAGACAGGAAGAGAACATGATCCAGAGCTTTCAGGCAGCTTTGTGGAAAGGGTAGATTGTGTTTTACTTTGGAGGTGATGTATAGCCCGGATAAGATTTTTCACCAAGGACCATTACATCTCAAGTTGACTTTTTAATTGATTTAGCTCCTCTGATCTGTACGTTGCCAGACAAGAGCCACTAGCCTCTGGATGGAGTCCAGAGTGTAATGGAAAGTTCACTGAAACCCCATCAGCTCTTGTTAAACCTGAGTGAATTCCAGCCCAGCACATTTCTTGTGAATAATTAAACACAGTGAAGCAGGTGATGGATTTGAACCTCTATCTCTGGTGTTCATCTGTATTTCAATGAGGAAGGGACTCATGAAAATAATGAGGGTTTTGGTGGTGGGATTTGGGGTGATTTTTTTGCCTCTTCTGATGGATAACTGCACCTGAAAACTCAGGGTAGATGTTTTGGTAGCTCCTATTTATCACCAGCATGAGCTGTTCTGTGTAGCACTCAGCTCACATCATTTACTGCTTTTCAGTAATAAGTTTTCCAATATTTACTTGTCCTTTTCCCATTTCTTGGTAACATTTGGATTTGTTATCCTTTACTTTGATATCACTTTCTGTCAGTACAACTGCCATACTCACAGCGAGAGTGTAGTGCTATGGCAACAATGTATTATCTGCAGTCTTGCCAATGAGTAAGATATGGTGCAGAAATTAGTTCACTTATCAAAATCCGATGTGCAGAGCTGAGCAAAGAACCTGGCAGTCCAGAACCTCCTGCTATTTTCACAAGACCTGCTGTTCTGTTTCACATTGGTTATGACACTCACATAAATTCTCTCCTGACTGTTTCCAGTGATGCCTTGTTAAACCTACAGATGTCTCAGCACCTTGGAAAATATTTTTAGATGTACAATAATCTTCATGCTGTCTTCGATAGTGACAAAAAATGGAAAATGAGCAATTTTTTTTCCTCTGTTACTATTCCAGAAAGGTACTTTTCTGTGATTTCAGGGTAAAAAAAAAGCATATAAATAGAAAAATCTCACCCAGACTGGGAAATGTGAGAAATGTGTTAGATTAACACTGTTAAAGACTAAGAGAGCTCTGCCTGTCTCTGCTCTCTGGTGCAGACTGGGCCATGCACAGCCT
Organism: Vireo altiloquus; assembly: GCA_013396875.1. Lineage (NCBI taxonomy): Eukaryota > Metazoa > Chordata > Aves > Passeriformes > Vireonidae > Vireo > Vireo altiloquus. Next base: position 780,031 of record VZRF01000723.1, on the reverse strand, counting down.
TCAGAATGCTGTCTTGCACCTTCTCTGTCCCACATACAAACTGGTGGAATGGGCTTTAAGGTACAATGTTTACATCCAACTGCAAATCCTTCTACAACGTGGGTGTTCAGAATCAGTCAGTTGAGAGCCCTTTCATTTATGTTCCAGCTGGTGCAGTGCTGGTTGAGGACTTTTACCCCTGTGGACCTGTCCCTCCTCTGGTGTGGCCCTCAGCCATCCTGGCTGTTGTGCCTTACAGGGTAGAGCAGGTTTTGGGCAGCCCAGGATGTTGGGTCCAGCTCTCAGGGTTGATGTTAGAAATGTTAAATCTTTGGTGAGATGATTAGAAATTGTTTGTATGGATTTTAGAGTGCAAATATGTTCTTTACAGTCAGGGTTTGGCTTGAAAGTCTTGGAGAGGATTTACTCAGGGGCAGGCTTCTACAGTCTTTGGACATCATTTGAAAGTTTCCAGTGAAGTAAGTACTTGTGCTTAGTTAAATTATGTTTGCTTGTTGACCCCTCTTACCTAATTAGTCCCTACTTCACTGAGCTGCTTCTACTTGCATGCACTGAATCAGCTATTTCACATTAGTCTTTTACCACTGTAATGGTGGCAGAAGTACATTTGAGCTACGAGATGCTTTCTTTTCTCTGTTACCACCCCATGCCTTGTGATTTGTGGAGAAATAAAGGGTTTTGTTGTGCATCAGCCATCTGTTTGAGGCTGAGGGGAAGAATGTGTGGTACTCTCAGATCAAATATTAGGTGCCTCTGAGCAGCCAATTAGACAATCCTTGAGGGTCTTCTTATTACGTGTGGATAAGTTTCCAAAGCTTGGTTGCCCATCCCTTGAGGTTCCCACATCTCTGTGCACTGCACAAGCAGCTTCAAGGAAAAGGGAAGGGTTGTAGCCTCCTTGTCCTGCTCCTTGTCTCTGGCCTCCAGACATGTGTCCACATGTGATTGTGATGCTCCAAGAAGGGTGTGAAATGAACCACTGGCCTTGTGTGCTGGGCAAATCACAGACCCATCCTCACACCACGGCCCAGCAGTGGGAGCCTCACCCCTGCCCCATTCAGGGGAGGCTGGGGAGTGCCTAGAGCTGTCTCCATGGACGTGAACACCAGGGCACCAGCCTGACCCTAACAGAGATGCTTTAAGACTTCCAAACTCCCTGCCATGCTGTGGGGAAGGTGGTCTGACAGGAGTTTGGTCTCAGTTGCAAAATAGGTAACTGGGGTGGCCGAGGGGAGCAGGTGGCTTTCGGTGGCTCCATGAGCCAATGTTAGATCCAACACTAAAACCTGGTTCTTCAAATCCAAGGGTCCATTCTCTATGGCCTACTGCCTCTCTAAGCATGTTTTAATGAAAAACACCAGATCGTAATTTAGAGCAGGATTCAAGAAAAATGTCCTATTCAATTACTTAATTATAGATGAACTATAATTGTAAGACACAAACATGTCTTGCTACAAAGCACCAGGCAAAAAAGCAGAAAGGATTATTTGTTGTTTAATTTAGCAGAGATAGGCAGCTGATCATGCTAAGTCTATCTGACACCTAGCAAGTTGTGTGATCCTATTTGTTAATCTTTTTAACTTTCCGTTTTATTAGGATAGGGTTTCAAGAGCAAATAGGATAAATGAGATTAAATCTGTCGCCCTGAATTACTCTCCACTGAGTTATGAACAGAATGGCTCTGTGTCAGAGAAGTATAATTATGAGGGAAATGCTGCCTGTGTAATTGTGTGCTTCGTTCTGAAGAATTTGAGATCCATAATTATCTCCAGTGTGCCGTGGTGGTGTGTGCTGGCTCTGAACCTCCGCAGTAAACAAATCCAAGGAAGGTTTCTCTTTGGAGCAGTTCTTGATGCAGTATGGCTGCTACCTGCAGCCAGAGCAACATTACCCTTCAGGTCTTCTGGTTCAAGTGAGGGATCCAAATTGACTTGGAATAGGACACACATTGTACAATCACTTTCTCTCAGAAAAAAATCTGGTGGTGCACTCTTAGGGGATTATACACTGCTCCTGGCTCTGCTTGATTCATACAGCACTGTAAAAGTTGTGGTACCCTTCCTGCTATGTAATTCCACTGTGAGATGGGTTGAAGACACAAAACTGTAGCCTCTTGAAATTTTGCGTTTACCAGGCAAGGAAAGCTTTAAATCCTGTGTGCTGTTTGCTTGTATTCACAACAACTTCTGTTAGGAAAAAGCAAAGGAAAAGTTCAGCTCAATAATAGGCATAATTGCTGCTGGAACCAGAGAGACGATGTGCACAAAGTAAAAAGAAACTCACTACAGGTCCTGCTTCAACATTTCTGCAGCTTTCTTCTTGAGGCAGAGGGGCAGAAGCCAGGCTTTTACATGGTGAATTAGTGATAAAACAACCTGCTAGGCTCAGATGAGAATTTCTGTTATTTTGCCAAAAATGACATGGAGAGGGGCAGGGAGGCTGCATCATTTTGGTGAATCCTATTGGAAATTTTCTTTTTCAGACCTTTTTACTGTTACGAGCCAGAACTTGATCTCCACATCTGTTTTTATTGGCCAGTCTAGTTTACAAATGAGGCCCCTTTTGTCCCATCTAATTTTATGTAATCTGTGATGCTGCATAACAATTCTGGGAAGAAGAAATGGAAGGATTGTGAACTGACCTTGTGGCTAGTATGTACAGTGACTCACTCTATCCTTTATTTCAACTTCCGTGAAGTCTTGTCACATACCCTGTTTACCCATTAAATGAGCTGTGCAGTTTATCTTATGGCTAAAATTCTTCCTAATATTTTGCTATATTTGTTGGGAACATGACAAAGTAAATCACAAATGAGAATGTTAAAAAATGCTTACATTAATCATCTGAGACTGTCTCCCTCATTATAATCTTGTTCAGAGTAACTAGTTATCTGTAAGAAAGGGTTTCCTGTCCCTTGATTTGCCAGCCTACGTGACTTTATTGCCAAGGACATCTCTCCTCCATGCTTGACAAGCAATGGGTAACTTCATAATCTTTCTCTGTGTAGGCAGTTTCTTCATGGGAAGAAATTAAGTCAGTCATGCCCATTACTGAGTCTAATTTTACTATAATTTCGAGGGAAGAACTCTTCCCTGAGTAGAATTGATTTTATAACTGCTTACTTCAGGATTTATTTTGCTATCCTCCAAAGGATGTGGCAGAAACTGTTGTTAGTGACAGGCCTGCAGCCGACTTTGCAAGGTCAGTGCAGCACCTTTCCTGCCAAGGCTGTGCCTGGCTTTGGTTTTCAGTCATCAGCAGCTGCTCTGAGGCAAACTGAGCAAGGCCTTGCTACTTGTTGAAATGTCACCTTTTGTGAAGCATAAGGTTCTTAGGGTACCTTGTGGAGTCAAGCTGTCTTTGGCTGATTTTTTTTTAACTTCTCTCTTAGTCAGCCTGGAGGTTTGGCCCTGGCCACAGATGTGTCTTGCTCATGGCTTTACAGTTCATTCATCCTGGGTAGGACTTATCCATCTTTTCCTCAATCCAGGCCAGGCTGAGTGAAGCACACACAAGGAAAGGTCCTTTTAAAAGCAGTTTCCAGCAGTGCAGTGTTAAAAGCTCGGCTGTGAAGAGGTGGGGGAGTGCAAAACAATTTCTTTTTGCCTGCCCACAAAGAAATGGGAGAAGAAAATGTGGTGCCCTTCTAAAAGTGGCCGTAAGAGCACGTTTGACAGTGTGCCTTCAAGGTCAGTAACACCATTCTCAGCTGTTCAGAACAGCCTGTTGGTGCAAATCTGTGGAAGAAGGCTGCTTGCTTGTTGTTTTCTCCTTCTTTGCACGGGCTTCAGCCTGGCAGACAGTCAGCTCCAACTGTAGATGTAACACAGGCAAAATACCAGAACACATGGGCCAGTGTATGATTTATGCTAATGGCAGCAGACATTGCTGAATGCCTGCCTGTTCGGCAGCCTTGGAAGAGTCCTTGGCTGTCAAGACATGGAAATCTAAGGAGCAACTTAGTGAGGGGTCATTTTTTCAATTACATACTTTGACCCACATTCTTCCTTATTTATATTTACAAGTATCATGAGATTGATTAGATTTTTCTCCTCAGTGCCACTGTAACACCAAACCTCCTCCTGCAGGCAGGAGAACACATTTGATGTGGTGTTCAGAGGTTGTGAATGGCTGAGAGAATGCACACTGCTTTTTATTTGGTGAAGCTGCCTGTAAAGTAGGCTCTGTGCTGCCTCATCCTGCCCTTCTCTGCTGGTGGGAAGTGTTCTTTGCAGTTTGAACAATTTTCCTGTAATTAACAGGCATTTCCCCATCCTCTTTCCAAAGTCTCCTACTCATTCTCCTTTACCCTTTATCTTCAGTTCTCTCAGTTACACTCACTGGGTAAGCAACAAATCTTTCTGGTGCTTCTAAACATTGTTCACATGGCATATGCCATCCACTTTCTTTTTGATACTGCATTTTCATGTTCTGCTGACACCTGCAAAGCCCATGCTTGGTTTGGCAAAACTTTCCCCCAAGGAGAGATTTTATGGTGTTGAAAACCACGAAAGCTTAGTGAGAAGCAAGTGTGATTCTCTTTGCCCCTGCTTTGGGGATCAGTGGTTTGAATCCTATTCTGCTTTACACCAGTGAAAATTGAAAGTAACCCTAGCTGCAGCAAGGCTGTAGAGAAGGTAACAGAAATGCAACAATGGGATGAAGCTTTTTCACAGAGCAGTAAAACGCCAGGTTGCAGATAAGGCAATAGGGCGGCAAAGCCCTGTGAGCCCTGTGAACAATCGGTGCTTTCTGTGCTCTGGAACAAAGCAGCTTTACAGAGGGCGTTGCAGTGATCACTGAAACTGGCTCTGTGGAAATTTCTGTTAACATTGCAAATTCAGCCTTACTTCGTGGCTGGGGAGGGGGGGTGCAGAGTTCTTCTCTGTGTGATGGTGGTGAGTGGGAAGAAACGACGTGTTACAGCTGAGAGAGCCCTTACTCATAGCTGTTCTTATCCACAGGTGCCCCTGGTTGACAAAAGCCATCTCCCCAGCTATCCCAGTGTACAATGGACTCGTTTTCTTGTTTGTACTGGCAAACTTCAGCATGGCAACTTTCATGGACCCTGGAGTTTTCCCACGAGGTAACAGAAATGGGACTGTTGCAGGGGTTGGGGGGGGCATTGAAAATCCAAGCCAAAGGAGGTGCCAGGTGTCCCAACACACAAGTTGCTGAGTAATCTTGTAGACTTCAATTATTTATTTACTGTGCTCGACTGTCAGTAGAGGTGGGATGGCAGTGAAATGCTGGGTACCCTCCAGCTCCCTTCTGAGCTCCTGGGTGTCACTTGTCCTTGCACTTGCTCAGACTGGCACTCGAGGGCACAGGGTTGTGTAGAATGGTTCTCCTTGAACAGCTCTCCTGAGTGATGTGATTTTGATTGCTATCCCCTGTGTCATGCTGGCACATTGGATTTAAGTCACTGTCTTCACAATAGGTAGCAGAGCATGGAAGAGGGGAGAGGTTAAACTTTCTGAAACAGTTTTATCAAAGCAGTCCTTCCAGAATACCTTAAAAGAAATGCAGAAGCATTGAACGCTAGAACAGATAATGATTAAGGCTTGCCTTAGAGTGTCTAAAAATGTATACATTTAGAAAGATATTCCTGCTTAAATTAGTACTGATTCACAGCTGATTAAACAGGATAGAGATCACTCAGCTTTTGTAATGGGAACCACAGTGCAGCTATCTCTTTTAACACATCCTAATGAGAGAATTATCACCTCATTTTATCTGTCTTCCAATAATTATTCACATGCAGTTTGCAGCAGAGACTGCTCTAGGCAGTCTGTCTAAACCAATGGATCTGTGCTGTCTGCAAGCTGTGCTTCTTCACCTCTATTCACCAAATTCAGTATCTATTTTGAATTGCTACCTGACAAGAACAAGGTACCAGTCCTGCCCTTCCCTCCTGCAAGGCCAGGTTTCTTCAGGCAGCAGGGTCTAATGATGAACATCTCTCTGCCATTCCTCTCAGCTGAAGCTTCTGAACCCCTGATTAGGTGTTGCAGCACTCCAATTATGGAAATAATTGTGTGTAAAGGCAAACTAAGGCAGAGGCAAGATTCAGTCACTCGTGTAAGATCAACTGATACAGTGTAAAGGTGCTAAAAGCTACAAATGGTAGTGACTTTCAAAAGAACTTTCTCAGGTGGAGTTTAAGGAGTTTCCTGGACTTGTTAGTTTCTTTATCTCAGCAGAGATAGCAGCGGTTAATTAAACATTAAACATTCTCAGTCTGAGAATCCAGTGTGTTTGTGCAGGGCAGTTCCCTCAGAGCAGGGCTGGGTGTCACCAGGCCCCAGGAGTGATCAGTGCTGTGTGTATTGTCAGTTCATACCTTCCCTTGGGCTTCTCTAACTTCCTTTTGCAAACGAGTTCTCCATTTTGGACTTTGCATTTAAGGAAGAAACACACAGGGAGGTCAAATAGAAACTTTCTAATCACCTTCCCTCCCATCCCATCCCATCTCCCTTTACACAAGGGAGTCAGGAGCAAAGCAGGAAGAGAAGGAGTTCCTACAGTTCACCACTCTGCTGTCTCTCCCTTCGTTTGTGGCCTTGGCCTTGCATCTCTGTGCTGTGCCTGTGCTGTGTCAGGAAGATGCTGGGAGCAAGGGGACTGGGGAAAGGACGAGAAAAGGCAATGGAATTCGTCCTGGGAGAAAGCAATGGAGTAGGAGTTTAGATGTGTGAAGGAAGCAAACTGATAAGGGAAAAGATGGAAAAGACTATAAATACCAGTGCTGGGAGGAAAGAGGAGCAGATGTTATTTCAGATCACAAGTGTGCATGTGAAAAAAAGCTTATCAGCACCCCACGCCGCCCGCAGAGCTGCCAGCGCAAGGAGTTCAGGAATTGTAGGAGGGACTTAAAATCACAATCACTCTTTTTGCTTTCTGCTGTTGGAATTAGGTTTAGTCTTCTTGGTTTTCAAGCTTCTTAGCACATTTCTGATAGTCAGGAATTTACTTCAAAACCGAAACAACAAATAAGCAATACAAAAGCTGAGACTCTAATGAAATCACACAATTCCTGTAAGGAAGCTACCAAAAATTTGTTAGAAAAATGTGAGACTTGGCTACTCTTTGTCAGTGGATCACAGTATGAGAATCTGTGTAGTAAGATACATTCCTTTGTCAATGTGTTCTTCTGCTCAGGTCACTGGAAACTGGAAGTAAGCACATTTCCAGCTATATCATATGAGCTTACAGGTTCTCTGGCAGATAGAGCCTGGCCTATGGGGGAAATGATAGAACTTGGGCTGCAGAAACACAGCTTGTTGAAGAGGATCTTAATCAAATTCCCAGATCCATTACTCATTTTTGAATGTTTTTTAAATTTTGTTGGCTCTCTGAATGTTTCTGGTGTGAATCAGGACTGGCTCTGTGTGAGTGAATTTCTGGTAATACACCAGAATGAATCAGTTGGAAAGGAAGCATTCAGTAACTGAAACTGGGGCTGCCTTGAAAAATCTGATTTACACTCTAGGCTGAGACTGGCAATGTTTGTTGCTGGCTAATTATACCAACTAAAAACTGGCTTTCAGCATTTTTGATGTGAATCTGTTTTATACCAACTCTGTGTTTGAATTCTGCAAAAGCAACATGTTTAAATGCATGTAGGTATATATAATATACAGACATTTTGTTAGCATAGTCAGATTTTTTGTAAGAGCTTAAATGGTTTGACTGTTCTGGTGTCTTGTTTTCATCTGCCCACGTGTATAACACAGCATGGGCAGGTTTATAATGGTATTGGAGAACCTACAGACTGTATTTATAGAAGTGCCTAAGGGATTTAGAGTCTGGCTCTCTCTAAGAGTCCCACTGACTAGTTATGAGGGAAAATTATAGGGAATGGTGCCAGTACAGCACTCTGCTTCCACGCACAAACGTTAATCCAGAGAATACTCTTGCAAGATAAATACTGTAGCTGAGCCAGATCCCAAGCTCATCTAAGTGAAGGGAGAATTTCCCTCTGAAGTCAATGGAAATTGGATCATGATAACACATCTAGAGAAGATTTAATATAGAACTGCATGACAGTAATTGATGCTCCACTGGGACAACGTTATCAAATTCCACCTAATTTGGGGCCAGTCAACCAATGCCAGCTGCGCTGTAATGTTTAACCAGGTGTTAAATAGATGTGAACTTCTTAGATTTTCTGTCAGGAGGAAACAAAGATCACAGGAATCTAGAATAATATTTCTTCTTCCCAATAGATCTTTGTCTGTTATAGACAGAGGGTTTTTGTTTTGTGCACTTGTTTTTAGACGGACTTTTTTCTTAAGCGGGGCAGAGGTGCTAAACCATCTGTCCTCTGCGTTGTTCCCTGTAAGGTGCCCCTGTGTCTCAGGTTCTGACAGGACTAGCTCTTTTGTCTTTGCCCTCTGCTATCTCCACTAAGTTTCAGTTTTGCCTTGAGCAGCAGACGAGGACGAGGATAAGGACGACGACTTCCGCGCGCCGCTGTACAAGAACGTGGAGATCAAAGGAATCCAAGTACGGATGAAGTGGTGTGCCACGTGCCACTTCTACCGCCCGCCCCGCTGCTCCCACTGCAGCGTCTGTGACAACTGCGTGGAGGTAACACTGCTCTGCTCGGGCCCCTCTGGGCTCTGCCTCAGGGCTGGGCTCCTGCCTGCTGATGGAAACAGGCAGTGGGGTTGCTCCAGTGTTCCAGTTCTTGGGAGTTCCCAGCCGTAGCCTTGTGGGACTCCTCCTGAGCAGCACTGTTTGAACAGCCCTCAGTTATGTGTGTTACAAATGCAGTAATGCTCCTTTGTCAGCCTTGTTGCCAGTGATAATCAGAATAAAAGTTTATAATGCAGGCTGTGTCTTCCTTGAAGTAGTTAAGGGATTCTGAATGTTAAAAAGGGGTGAATGGGAGAGTTGATGCAGAGCTCAGGAGAGCAAGAAATTTAGGGTGGACCATTTAAACTTGTCATGTGTGAGCTTAAAGCTCATCATTTAATTTGGAGCAAACTGGTACCTACATTAGTGGACAAGCAGAGAAGGCAGAATGGTGTGTGAGTTCAGGAAAACCAAAGTCAGAATTCAGTAAGTGGTAGCCCAGTCAATGAAAGGAGCCCATGTTTATTACAATACTCCAGCTCAGAGCATGAGCTCATTCATGTTTCTAATGTTGATTGCTCTGAATTAGGGGACTTCCATGATTCTTGGCACCCTTAGGGTCTTGGTGAGTCACACAGGATTTTTAAAAAATAACCCCTAAACAGTAAGATGTGCTTTTGGGCTATAAGCATCTCCCAAACATGTAGGTACAGAGCACTGTATTCACAGCAGTGTATTGCCAGGGGACACTTTTTATTACTGAGCTAAAAATTCTACTTCTAAAGGATCATTTCTGCTGCAAGGTCTATTTTTTTTTTTTCAATAGAAAGATGAAATCTTAAATATGTCTAAAATATATTCAGCTGTGCCATTAAAATGAAGGGAATTACTAATCAGAAGAGGTAAAAATACCATAGTCAGCTGGAATGCTGTATACACTGCCTTTGTCCTAATCCTCTTTGCCATAAGCAAGGGAATAGTCCCAAAGAAAGCAGCACAGTTACAAGTGAGAGAAAAGCTGCCTGGATTTATCTTGTGTCAGTCATTTTCCCCTTCAGGGCAATATATCTCTAAGTTATAATTATCTGGAAGCAGTGCTGTGCCTAGTAACCATCGATAAATAGGACAAGGCTGTCCTGTTTTGGAAGGCTTTGGGAAGATGTGGGATTTTAGAAGGCTGGGAGTGAGGAGCTGCCAAGGTCCCTGGGTAGAGGGGAATAGCCACAGCTACTCAGAAGTTGTGACACACGATTTGTTTAGACTGCTGTGAGCTGTTGGATAGAGCTGGATTTTTTGTAGAAAACCTGAATCGTACATTCCTAGTTTTAAAACATAAATGTTTGCACTAATTCTAGATCCTGAGGATTGTTTAGATGATGGTAAATTCTGAGTTGTCCCATGGAGTTTCTTTCTTCCACCTTCCCCGGTGGCTCAGCATAAAAATTCATTTTCAACAAATGAAGTTTTCTCAGAAAAAGATTGCTCAAAACTCACTGGTATAAACACTTGAAGTTTCATGCTGATGTAAGGCCTCCATGGGAGTCAGTTCTGCAGCAGAAGTGAAAGTGGGAGAGAATCCAAAAGGAACCTGCATAGAATAGCAGAAGGCAAGGTGACTCTGGCTAGCTCTCCACAAGTTCTATTGATAGTCAGGTCAGTTGGATGTTCCCTGCTATTCTGGTGCACAAGTAAGGAGTTCTGCTTGTAACTAAATTATTACTGCTGTGGAGGAATGTAGGCAAAAAGCATTAATGACTTCTGAATCAATAAATCATGGCCTAAAACATGTTTTATTGATTCTTGTGATGCTTATTTCCCACTCACCTGTCTATCCTAGAAGAGCTTTGAGACAGTTACAGGAGTGACTCTGCTGGCTTTCCATGCAGGATTCACTCAGGGTTGTAGTTCACATTTTCACTTTCAGTCTAGGATGTACAATAAAAATTATTTTCCCAAATATAAAACTTCTGAACTAATTTGATAAAAATGAATAAACAACAAAAGCAGACAACATTTGCAGAAATGAAACCAATTAAAACTTAAATCATGCTGTTACCAGAGGGACCCAAAAATGAATCTGTGACAAAAGTAGTCAGATTTTTGTTTTCTTAATTGAAATGTTTGCACTGAGTACTTAGGAAGTTTTATAATCCATAGGTATTTTGGGCTGCATACAGCTAGATTGGCATAACAGACAGATGTTACATCAGCATTTCAGATATAGCCTGAAATGATCTTAATATTAAGTTGCCCCTGTCATTTTCTAATGTGCTTTGAGAAAGCTCTAATTCATTTTTTTGTATTTTGTAAATTTGTGGTAAAATGCCTTGTGCAAAACTTAGGAATATAAAACCCCCTGTGTCATCACTGAGCAGTGCTTAAAAATAGCATTGGCACAAAGCAAAGAATAAACAGTTCATTTATTGATGCAATGAATGTGTAATATCTGTTCTGAAGAACACAGAGGTAAGAAGGGTTTATTTTTTGCACCTGATCTTGTCTTCACGTCAAGAATAATCCCATTGGAGACAGTGGATTTACATGCTTACAAAACTGTGTAAAGGCACTTGGAGGGTGTCTGTGGCTTGCCCTCATTATTAAATCTCCTGTTAAAAGGGATCTGACTTTGTGAGGTACTTTGAGCTTTTGACTGAGACAAATAGTTAGGTTTGGATTCAAACTATTAATGAACCTGTGCAGAACTGTGCCTGTGTCTGATCCAGCTGTTGCTTTTCTTTGAGGACCTTCTCGGTAAAAATGTAGTTTTGTGATGTCCATTGTTCAAAGTGGAATCATTCAGTGATGTATAAATACTGAAATGTGGGACAGGGAATTCTGCAGCAGTATTGCATTTTCAAACCATTCTAGGTTATAATAACTTCATTGTAATTGACTTATGCTAAGGATGAAAAAAAATTAGGGCTTCTGCTGCTAGCAGATAAATAGCCTGTCCTTTATTTTTAATATATCCTCTCTTCAAATGCTATAAACATTCAAGTACCTCTCCATCCATGGATAGAGAAACAACTTGGTCCTAAAAAGAGCCTTATAAAGACAGTCAAGCACTTCATAAAGCTGCAGAACTGGTCTGATGTAATTTTACATGACAGTGGTTCGAATTCATCTCTAAGGCAATGTTTTTTCTTTCACTGTTTGGATATTTTTCCCTATCTCTCCCTTTCTTTACAAGGATTTTGACCATCACTGCCCATGGGTCAACAATTGCATAGGACGGAGGAACTACCGCTATTTTTTTCTCTTCTTGCTGTCCTTAAGTACACACATGGTTGGAGTGTTCACCTTTGGGCTCATCTTCGTACTAAACCATATGGAAAAGCTGGGAGCAGCTCATACCACCATTACGTATCCTTCCTTTTGGTCTTTCAAGACTCAAGGTGACTGAGGAAAATGTGAAAGAATGAATCTTTGTCCTCCTGGAGCTGGTGGAGCCTCTCCTGATCCCCTGCTGCTCTCCTCCTGTAAACACTCAGTGCAGGTTTTCCTCTGTTCCCGTCCTACCTGTGTGAACACAGATTGCTTTGGAAACTAAAGCTGACCCTTTGTCTTTCTCAGTCTTTGTCATGACAGCCCAGCAGAAGGATGAGCTGCCTCCCTGAATTTTGCTTAGAACCAGGTGTAGCTCTCAACTGCTGTTTGCTGTATTCAAAACTCTGTTGCTGTAGTTTGGAGCAGAGTTTGCTCTGGAAGCAGCCTCCTGCATGCTGGTGTAACACACGAACTGCTGGCTCTGAGGGGTGTCACTGCTCTTGATAGATTAGTGCAGAATGTTCTTTACAAGGCAGGTAGAGCCAGAATCACTGAGTTCACATTACCTTTTAACCAACTCAAGGGTGGGGACCCAGACTAGGAGCAGATGGACTTAACTTTGAGATTAAATTTAGTTAGACCTTGCTGAACATGAGGGACACTCTACTCGGCACTCATGAGACCTCACCTGGAGTGCTGCACCAACATCAGAGGACGTGGAGCTGCTGGAGAAAGTCCAGAGGAGGACCAGAGGAGGTCCCAGAGAGCTTGAGTCCCTCTGCTCTGGAGACTGAGAGAGTTGGTGTTGTTCAGCCTGGGGAAGACAAGGCTCTAGGGAGTCCTTAGAGCCCTTTCCAGTGCCTAAAGGGGCTCCAAAAGAGCTGGAGAGGGACTTTGAAGGGTCTGGAGTGAAAGGACAAGGAAGAACAGCTTCAAACTGAAAGAAGGCAGGTTGAGATGAGATACTAGCATGAAATTCTTCACTAACAGACCCTGGCACAGGCTGCCCAGAGAAGCTGTGCCTGCCCCACCCCTGGAAGTGTCCAAGGCCAGGCTGGACGGGGCTTGGAGCAACCTGGGCTAGTGAAAGGTGTCCTGTCCACAACAGGGGGTTTGGAACTAGATGATCTTTAAGGTCCCTTCCAACCCAAACCATTCTATGACACTGTGACACTCTCCCTATTTTTTTTTCTCCTTTTCCTCTCTCTCTGTTTTATAGACTCTTTTTCCCTTCACTCATCCCAGTTTCTTTAACTGTTGGATACAGAATGGCTGTCATGTGTGTGGCTGGGTTATTCTTTATTCCAGTCATTGGTCTCACTGGCTTCCATATTGTTCTGGTGGCCCGAGGGCGCACAACGAATGAACAGGTAAGAAGCAATCCTTTCTCTGTGTTTGTGTTGAGTTGGGAAGGAGAGTCAGCAAGTCAGCTTGGGTAAAGCAAAAGATGGTCCAAATCTTACCAGTGATGCTCTTATTGGAGCTTTTGGGAAGATCAAGGAAGATTGCCTGTTTTTTAATTTTCAGATTTTTTTTTTTTTTTTTTTACACTGCAGGCAAAGATTTCCATTTTTTAGCTACAGAGCATCACCCCGGGCTTATTTATTATTTAAAATCTACTCATGGCCTTGAAATAGGTTTTATGTGGTGAGTACCATCAACCCCAGAAGTTCAAACCTTATGAGTCAGACTGAACAATCCATGAGACTGAGTGAAAGAAAGAAAGAAAGGAAAAGATTAAATCATTTGTCCTCTCTCCTGGTATTTTGAACTCCCCCAGCAAGCCCACACTGCCCACAGCAGGGTCTGAGCTAGCTCTTTGTCTCGCTCTGTGTCTCTCTTGTTCTCATGCATATGGACACACACACACACACTCACTGCTGTTGGACCCAACTTGCTTTGCTTCCCCAAACCAAGTGCCAACATGACACCTTGTGCCAAAAAGCCTGTAAATCTTCAGTTCCCCTGCAGTTCCTCCAGTGTCCATGATCCACAGCCTCTGTGGTTGATGCAGACCCACATTCACATGCACATCAGTAGCATGGTGTGGGTGATAGAGATCAGTGTTATGGGATCAATAAGAGGCCCCTGCCACCCCTGAGGGACAGTCTGCAGGTGTGGCACTGGTCTCAGGCCTCTTCCCAAGGCTCATGAACTCTGTGCATTCCAGTGCTTTACCCTTTCACAGCCCCAGCCCCAAAGTGCCCCTCACATCTGGGCTTTTTTCACTTTTTTTCCCACCACACTTCTTTTCCTTTGTGGTTTGGGGTTTTTTTAGCTGCATTTTTGCTGCTCCTGCACCCATGGGTGCTCTGCAGCTCCCGCTGAGCTGTTTTGGGTGTCCTGGGGGCTGATGGCTCCATGCTGTGGAGTTATCTGGCTCCTGGGCAGGCTGTGAGCGTTGAAAACATCTGTCTGAGGCCAGGCCTTCGTAAACTGAGATGACATTGTCTCCATCTCACAAGAGACAATAAAAACTCTTATCCAGAAGAGTGTGGGAGGTTTACATAAGCAAGAAATCTGAAGTCATCCTGAACTGTTGCCTAATGTGGCCTTTGAACAAAGCAAGCTTCCATAGCTGTCATCTTCAAATGCTTTTCTCTGTCCTGCTCAGAATCATCTGCTCTTCATTTTAAAATTGATTTTGCCCAAGCAGTAGGTTTGATAGTGCTAACAATAGGAGAACACAGGGCATTTTGGTCTCATAGTCCAAATCGTGGTTTGCCTTAGGCTTGTCTTTGTGCAGTGATATAAACTCTCTGCGAAAATTTTAGGCTGAAGAAGAAGGAAAAATTTAACTTTTAAAAAAGTAAAGTTTAACTTCATGTCTTTGTGGCTGCACTAGAATTTAGAAAGGTTGAGAATTTTTCGTTTGACTGAAATAACTGTTGGCAAATGTATCCTAGCTTGGTTTGGTTTCCTGAGCTACCAAACCACTTGAGATTTAATTCATCTTCTCTTGCCATTTTGAAAATTAAATATAATCTGGTCTTAATTTCTGCTTAGTCATATGTAGCAGCTATCTGTAACTTGGAGGATGGATGTTCCCATCCTTCAGGTCCCTTTCAGAGGAAGCATATCTAAGTAATTAGAGCACCAGACCAGGAGAGATGGATGTGAGATCTGCTCCTGGCTTTGCCACTGTTCTAAAACATTCTCTTTTCTCCTGCAGTCTTGGTGTTGATTCTGTTTTCTCACACTGGTAGTTGTCTACTGTCAGCTTTCCAGTTGCAATATGCTCAGCTTATCTTGTCCTCTTTTCCCAGTACATTTTATAGGCCAGTGGTACAGACATTTTTGGGTTTTTACTGTAAATTCTTAGTATTTATTCATTCTGGAGTTTGTAAGTTCTGAGCATTTGTAGTAGGCAGACTGTGATTGAAAAGTGCATAGTGGATGAGTTTAGATATTTCTGAGCTTTCTGAATGCCTCTGAAATTATTTTATGGAATCAAAATAACCCATAACCCAACATCTGCTCATATCCTGGTATTTTTAGTTTCTGAATAGAGTAAATAAATATCCTTCCTTCTTAGACTGCCTTCTACCAGTGGATTTCAAACTACTTTAGAAATCAAATTGATATAATTAGTACTGTAATCTGTGAGTTGGAGAAATTTTATTTTCATACTGTGTTTGAGAAAATGGGCACAGAGATACGAAATGCTTTGCCAGCATCTGGCACAAGTCAGCATGAGCCTAGGATTGAATGCAGATGTGCCAAATATCCCAGGCCCATGTTTTCATCATAAGGTTGCTCTTCCAAATCTCAGAACTTCCAGCCTCTCTCTCTTGGCCTCTATAAAGAGCTTTGTGTTATATCAACAAGGCCAGCATAATATATTGCAGAATCATTCCATCGCTGTTATTTTATGTGCATGTTATTAAAGTATTTCTGGTACTCTGTAAACTTGTTGCTAGATCAGAACTATGAGCTGATTAAAATGCTTTACTTGCAAACAGCAACAGTAATGCTTTTAATGGCAACCACTATTAATCTCCCTGCCTTTATTGGTATTTATCCCCATATGGTGACTTTCAAGTATCTGCCCTGTAGAGTACAAACTCTTTATAGTGCTTATGAAGCCTTGAATGGATCCTGCCGGTCTAATGAGGCTTGGCTTTTATTAAACCTGCTCATTTACAAGCAAACATTGTAATCACCAGGGAGTTCCTGGCACCCTCCCACATAAGGCAGTGGTTTGTACTGATTGCTGCTCGGGATGGGATCTGAGAGAGAGGAAACATTGCTCTCATCCAGCATTTGGGAATGTTGATTCCACATTGCTCTTGGTTTGGAGGGGACTTGCCAAGGCAGAGAAGGGGAAGTGACAGGAATGAAAGGGACCAAACCAGGATGTCTGGCTGGGAGCAGACACAAATCCAGTGCCGGAGCAGCATGGAGAGGTGAACACATCACTTTGAAACCCAGTCACATTCAGCAGTGTCCTTTTGGGAAGGATCTTGAGTTGAGTGACTCCTAGCTGGAATTAGCTGACAGAGGTGGTGTGTTAGAGCTGGAGAGAAAAAGTGCAGCATTCAAAGAAAAATGATCTGTTTGGGAAGGACAGAAGGGTGAGACTTGTTCTTGGCTTTCTGAGGCTTGGATGATGACTATAACCAGAGGTTTGAGCACTGTCCTGAATACATTTCCAGGTGACAGGCAAATTCCGTGGGGGAGTGAATCCTTTTACCCGAGGATGCTGTGGAAATGTGGAACATGTGCTCTGCAGCCCCTTGGCTCCCAGGTAAGAGAAATATTCTCGGCTGGGAATGAAGGAGGAAGAGTAGTTGTTGGGACAGAGGAAGAAAATGTGCTTGGTTGGGCTGACAGGCCAAAGATCATTGATGGAATGAGAGAAAAGCAAAGCAAAACCCTCCTGAAGGCAGAGCTCTGTGATAGCTGCTTCCCTGTTGCATGGCTGTAACCTGTAGTTATAAGCAGTTGCTTTCTTCATGTAATTCACCACCCTTATCTCAGAAATATGTTTTGGAATGAGCTTGTCAAATTATGTCAAGAGGTGAGACCCTTGTCTTCATCAGCTTGTTTATCCAGTGGATTTTAGTAACAAGGTAAATTTCTGTATGGTATCATATTGCCCACACAACTTCTTAGGCTGTACAAGCAATGTCCAATCTGCTGGAGGAAAGGAAGGAAGCTAAAATCAGCCTTTCTCCTTAAGACTTAAATCTAATTTAAGGCTGCTGTGGTTTTCAATCTCACTGTCGCTTTCATTATCATAAAACAGATTATCAGTGAGGTCTACATCACAGAACTTGAGATTTTATTTATGGCTTTCTATTTTTGGGGGAAATGGATTTATCATTTCACATTTTGAAATCAGGATCTTAATGCACTAGATCAGATGGACTATAAATAATTCTAGGTGCTGAGCTGTCCAGCCTGAAAGCATTCATAATATTACTACAGGACTTATTGGAGCCTTTTTGGGGTACTGAACAATTCCAGACCCTGACACTATTATCTGCCTTTTTTTCCCCTTTGGTATACAACAAATAAGTCCTAAAGGACTGTTACATGTGTTAAAATAAAGACACTGGAGCAGCTGCTTCTCAGAGTTACCAAATCATGAAAATCAGGTCAAGGTGCATGAGAAGAGCCAGGTGTTAAATGCTGTGAGACACTTCTGTTAGGAGGGGGTGTGAGTACCATCATCACAGCTATTCACAGAATTATAGCAAGCAGAACATTGGTGTTCTCTGAAGACCTCTTCACATTTTCCTGTATATTGAAGGCTGCTGAGCCATCACTACTGGAATGTCCTGTTCACCACTTAAAACAGAGAAACCTGGTGTGTGTGTTGATATTTAGGCATTGTACAGCCACTGGCCGATTGCACTTAGAGAATTCTATTCCACTGCAGAGAAATTAGATATCTAAAGTCAGCCAATTCCTCTTAGATTTGTTGCTTCCCATAGATGTCAGTCTCTTTTACCTCCATTTCTTTGAACACTAAACATGCTACGGAAACAAGTCACCATGTGGTAAGTCAGAACTGGCAGCACATCATCTTCTCCATGGAAACTCCCCAGTGCTGGGTCTTGTTCCCCAGCCACTGACTCCCACCACAGGGCAGCTGTTCCATGTTAACTGGGATGATTTAGTCAGTCGCTTCTGTTGGTAGCAGGCCTCTCTTGCTCTCTTTGTGCTCTTGTCCATTAGTGCTTCAAAAATTGCTGATGTTTTTGTGTCCTCTCCTTTCGCTCACTAAAAAAAATTATCTTTTGAATTGTTGCCTAATTATCACATACATTGCAATAAATGGAGGTTCTTACCTAGATTCTGACACATTCTTAAGTCATAACCTGGAAGTGGGAAGATTTTCTTGTCTCTAAGCCTTGTTCTTAGGTTATTGTTTATTTTAATGATGACTGTTGCACAATTAATCAGGTATGTGGTCGAGCCCAAGAAAAAGCAAGCTGTGAGTGTGAAGCCTCCTTTCCTGAGACCTGATTTGTCTGAGCGACAGATCACAGTGAAGATCAGTGACAATGGCATCCAAGCCAACCTCAACCGGAGCAAGGTGAGGAAATCTCCAAGCTCTGCTTTTGAAGGGCATGGATTGAACATTACCAAGCCTGGGAATGAGTCTGTCATTGACAAATCTCTTTGAGACGATGCAGAAAATGATAGAGGTTGAGTCCTTGTCATATACTTCATCCTCTGAAAGTAACCCAGGTTCAGTAACAGCAGCTCTTGATCCAGTAACAGGCAGCTCTAGAACGGAATCCCTCTGGGCTTCTTTTGGAAGAGTTGGCTGCTCTTTGCAGTAGTTATTTTCTGTCCCAAGAGTTGTCACCTCTTGGTGTTCAAATTAATTTTAATGAGCCCTTGTACCACCAGACCAGGTCAGCTGTTCTACTGCAAAGAATGTTCTGAGATCCCAGGCTGCAGGAAGGCTTGTGGTCCAGGGCAAGGAATATTGACTCAGAAGCTGAGTTCTCTTTTCAGTTTCTCCTGGCATGAATAATAGAGAAGGATTTGTTTAGTCCTGTAAAAAATGGTGGATTCAAAGAAAGCAAACTTGCAGTATTTTTAGGGATGTTGCTTCCTACAATCTTTGGATAGTTACTTGCTGAGAGCTACCTGGAAAGTTACTGAAAAATGCTAGAAAACACTGTTGTCTTCTACCACATATTAATTAGCGTGATGATAATGGTACTTAGCATGCCAAGTAGACCAGGAGAGTGCATTTAAAATTCTCCTGGCTGGTTATGACAATGCTAATTTTACATGTGACAGTCCTTGTCTGCAGTGGATGCTAAATCCTGTTTGTCAGTATGGGTGTAGGTAGTTCTGGTTCTCTGGTACATCCAGCACTCTGACACACGCTGTTATTTAACCAAGTTGCGTGTAATGATTGATTTTTTGGATCATTTTCAGTCTAAAATCAGCCTGGAAGGTCTGGAGGATAAAAGTATGGATGTGCAACCACCTCTCCCACCCAAAGGAGATCCAAGCAAGTACTCTGAGCTAAAAGGACAGCTGGGCACCAGTGAAGGTATAGTTGCATGATCAGTGTTTTATTTTTATTAAAAAGAAAATATTTAACCTCTCTAAAAGGTTTCTTGTATTCTTTCAAAATATCTGGGTGAAGGCTTTTTTCTATTTATAGGATTTCCAGACTAGGGGAACTAGCAGCAGGAAAGGGAGAGAAAAGCCAGCTTGAAGTGGCTTATTCAAGCCTAAATTGAATGTTTCCTGTCAGTTTTGCAGAGTTTATAAACGTTTTTAAATCCCTTCTTAAATTTTTGATAAATTTTTAAATGAAAAATGTAATTTTTAACTAAGGAATCAGAAATATTAGCATGAAATTCTTAGCTGTTGCAAACAGAATTATTTCATTGTGAGAATGTGGACTTAATGCTTTGATATTGTTAAAAAACCCTTTTTTTTTTTAGACAGAACTAGTAGCTGAATTCAACACAAATATTTAGTATTTCAAATTAGGCAGAATTACTGCTCACCAAAGCACATCACCCCATTCAATATATTGTGCCTTGTTTCTTCTTCTCTGAAGAAGAAAGATCTGGCAGCACTGTGCTGTTACTGCCATGGGAGCCCTACTGATTTTGGTGCAATGCTACACAAAAGTACCACAAGTTTTATTCTCTCCAGAACAGATCTGTTTGCAGAGGACGATGGATAGCAAGGAATCATGGCTGACAGCTTTCTTTCCACACATATTTTAATAGAAAGTACTTTCTTCTTTCTTTTGCAGAAGGTGGCCTCTCACCCAAGCTTATCAGCCCTCCTACTCCTGCCATGTACAAGTACCGCCCAGCTTTCAGCAACAACCCCAAAGTCCACTACCACGCCACGGCCGAGCAGGTGAGTGAGCCCAGCTGCTGCTCCCAGCCAGGCAGAGTGGGGCTGAGGATGAATTCACTGCAGGGCCCTAGTGAATGGCAGAGTGTAGAAGGAAATAACAACACTTGGCACTGTGGTGTGACTGTGATATTTTCCCAGTGCCCCTTATGGAAATGTGTGTGATTTCACAGCTTTCCCCTGCTGCCAGGGGTGTGCTGCCGCCGTTCCAGTGTCTCGGCCTGATCCTGAGATGCTGAGAAGTGTCACCTCCCATTGGCTTCTCCTGGCACAGGTGCCACCTCGCATTCCCTTCAGAGGGAGCTGGGCATGCTGAGTGCTTCTCTGGATCTCTTTAGCCCACAGTCAGTGTACTCGCTGCTTCCTTAAGATGTCAGCTTGCAAAACAGAAAGAACTTTTAAAGCATCCCAAGAGATATTTTAGAGAAAAGGAAAGGAAGACTCTTCATGTTTGACCTTCCTTAGCACCTATTCAGTGCATTTGGGTTATATGGAAAAAAACACCTTCCTAATACTTGGCTTCATTTTCGCCTATCAAGAAAACTGAGGTCCAAACAATTAGACAGATTTGGACAGCTGTGGAATTTGGAGAGTTTTCTCTTTTCCTCAGAAGTTATGAAACTTATTTCTCATGGATTTATTGCAAATATTTCTCCCAGGACCTGAGAACAGCAGTTTGAAAATCACTGGTCTAACTTGTTTATTTGCAACATGTATCCAAGTCTTCACACACCAGTGGAGACAACCTTAAAAAACACATACCACACATAGTGCAGTTTTCTCAAAATTAATTTCATCAGGTCCTTCAGTGTCACCCGTGGAATAACAAGAAGGGGGTGATAGGAAGGAGTATTATGAAAGAAGTAAGGAGAGGAAAATATGGTAGATAAAAATAATTGACTGCAGCAACACTGTAATAAGACAGAATGTTCCTTAAATGGTAAGGAAAGCTCTTCGTGAATCCTTCTCATTTCGAAAAGATGGTGATAGATAATAGAATTCCAGCTATGACCACGTTTAAGTTTTAGTCTTACTGCAGTAATGGTAAATCTTATTCCCTGGATTTGTCCACTTAATGAAGAAATGAGTGGCTTATGAAAGGGAGCACAAGAACATCAGTGTGTTCACTGTATCCAAGAAGTTTAATATCCTATCATTTTCATTTTATTACATGAAAAATGGCTTGACATCCAATTCAAAATACTCTATTTACGGGCATCATCTAGCAATTTTGAGCTGTGGAAACCACAGCACACTGAGTCATAATGCCAAAAGTCAGGGAGCCAAGGAAGGCAGGCTTGTTGTGTTCATTCAGTGCACAGCCAGAGATGCAATATAGATACAGGGGAGGTTCTGATGAGGGCAGGGGAGTGGGCAGTGCTGTGACATGGTAACAGGGAACAGCACCTTCCCTCTGAGGGCTGCTGCTTTCAATTCCAACCCAAAACAGTGCTGTTGCTGTTGCTGGCTGGTGTGCAAGCTCTGGGGACTTGTTCAGTTTTATAGAAGTCACAACTCTCTAGTAGTCAGCTGGGAGTATCATAAAATGGGGTTCCCGTGGTGAGCTGATAGGAGGGTATGGATTTGTCTGCCAAGCCTAAGGAGGAGGTACAGAGGGAAAGAGACTGGGCCGTGTGAGGAATGCCATGGTGTCTGTTCTGTGTCAGTTCTTCAGCCTGTCAATGTAATTCTGCTTTTGAGCAGTGAAAGCTGCTAGGAAAGAGGCATTGGGACACAACGATAAGTAGCACAAATATACTTAAAAGCTACGTCATTGCTCTCATCCTCCTTTAGAGGCTGTCACTTGCTCTCCTTTTTGCAGAGAAGGCCAAATTTAGCACCATGCTCCAGAAGAGAGTGAGCTGTTTTGCATATTTCTCTATTTTCTAGCTCACAGGAAAAATATTTTTTTTAAATCCACTATAAACCTTGAGTTTGTCATTCAGTTTTTTCTTCTGATAGCTTTCCTTTAAAAGAAACCAAAGAACAAGCCATGTCAACTGCATTTCTTACTAAATATGTCACTGATAATAATTCTTTGTTTGCAGAGCCAGTATAGCCAATTTATTGTACATTATGGTGAACTCTTCCTTAAAAACAACAGCAAAAACTATTTGCTACACGGAATGGCATTTAAAGTGAACAGAACTCTGAGTGGTTTTTATAGAGTAAAACAAAGTGAAGTCCTGTCTGTTTTCAGAGCACATAAATAAATTATGGCCTTTGTTTCTTTCTCTGATGTGGCCACTTTCTCCTACACAATAGGCAATAAAAAAGAGAAAATTGCTTCATTTTGTTGTCTAAATGGTGGGAAGGAGCCTCTCTGCTTTAATTAAGGTTAGGTACCTAATTTTGAAGACCTGTGACCAGAAATTCAGATTTACTGAATATTCATAGCACAGAGTAGAGTGGATAAGAGTGTGCTGGTCCCCAGTGTGTTGAAATGAAGCTCAAAGTATTTCTATCTCAGCACACAAAACCAGACATCCCTCAATTCAAGAGCTATTTGTAGAAAATGTGAAGTGCAGTGCTTTTTCCAAGGGCAGTATCATCAGATTTCAATCTGATTTACTTTGACTGAGACTTGAGTCTCATCTTAGGTCTCTCATTCAGCATTTTCAGTGTTCATGTATTAACTTTCTTTTTACTGTCACTATTATTTAGCACTTACTATGAATAACTACTCCTTGCTTCTATGGTGCTAATCCATATGTTGAACAGGAGTCAGGAGGTTTTCTTGTAATGAACCTGGGCTGACAGTCAGAGGGAAGACCTTCAGCTCTGTCCTTCCTGTGCACTTACTGAGAGAGCAAACCTGTACTTACTTGTCACTGGCTTCTGTTTCTCATCTTCATCTCTGTTTTAGATCACCTTGCAGGAGGGACACAGTCAAGGGGCTTTGATAGAAGAGGATGGCAGGAGCCTTGATTACCAGTCTGAGCCCAGCTTGGATATCCCCAGCTACAGGAAGAGCTCCCTCCACAAGACCTATCAGTCTTCCCCGCTCCAGATAGATTCCTTTGCCATCAATTCACGATCCCTGAGCCTGAAATCTGCCGGCAGGAGAGGGACAGACAAAGTGCCCCTTCATCCAATAAAGTCCGAAGGGGCAGCTTCCACCCCTTACAAAAGCATCTTTTCTCCCAATTCCCTGTCCAACAGAAATGGGAGTCTTTCGTATGACAGTTTGCTGAACCCCATGTCTCCCTCGGGGAGGAAGTGCATTGCCCATTCTGCAGTCAGCTCTGTCGGGTACCACTCCCCCTACTTGTCAGCCAAAATGTGCCACCTCCGGGGCAGCGAGCTGCAGCGCCAGCCTCCGCAGAGCTTCAGCCCAGTGCTGGGGGGCCCAGCCCCGCACCAGAGAGACCCCTCCCCAGTCCGCTATGATAACCTTTCCAAGACAATTATGGCATCCATCCAGGAAAGGAAAGAGATGGAAGAGAGGGAGAAGCTCCTCCACTCGCACCCCGATTCGGTGTTTGCAGACTCAGGTGTCTATGACACGCCCAGCTCCTACAGCCTGCAGCAAGTGAGCACGCTCTCGGAAGACCCTCGCAGCATGGCCATGAGATATGGATCCAGGGACAATCTGATGGCTGCCACCAGCTTTAGCACAAGGAACCCTATACTGCAGTCCTCAGTGTCTTCACTCTCAAGTGCAATGACAAGGGCACCAAGGACTTCCACAACCTCTCTGCAAGCTGATTTAGCCAACAATAATGTGCAGTCCCATCAAGCACTACAGGGCAGGGTGAGCAATGGCTCCTACAAATCCCCAGGCCACCAGGTCCCATCGTCCCCCACAGGGATGCCTAGGTCACCCTCTTACGGAGGCCCGAAGGCTGTGTCGTTTGTAAACACTGTGGAAATTACAGAGGTGCAGTCAGTGGGAGCACAGAGGTATGTACTGCTCTGGGGCTGGTAGCAGTGGGAATCTGCTTGTGAGCAAGGGCAGAGCGCTGCGCTGGAGGCACAGCCCACACGAGGTGTTTGCTGCGGGCCATGAGGGGAGGAGGCTTGTGGGTGCTCTTCAGTTCTGTCACATCCCCGCAGCAAGCTCATCACGACAAAATGTTTGCACTTCTCCTGTACCTTGAACTGCAGGTGGTCAATTATGCTGTAAATTCATAGTGATGCGGTGTCGTACCTGAAATAGGGAATTACTTCCAAGGTGTGAGGCAGATAATCCCTCCCCTTATGCACAAAAGGGTGGAGCTGTTTTAGTTTGCAGCCTAAAGGGAGGCTGGACCCAGACATTGGGTACAGAGGCAGAGCTGGGATCCTATTTATGCAATACACCGCACTGAGGGAAATGGGTTGAGATCAGTCCTGGTGCTTGGCATAGAGAGCCATGCTGAGTGTCCATAGTACAGAACTGCTGATAAAAACACAGAGCGTCCTGACATTACCTTAAGGCCTTGCTGCTTCCTTCCTTTCCGTGAGAAAGCGTGGAGAGAGAGGATTTGCTGTGCTGAGAGCCTCAGTAAGGGCCATCTGAGCAAGGTCCTCAGCTGCAGCTTCTGCAGTGCTTCTCTTTTCCTTCTGGAAACTGTGGAGCTTGCAAAGCCTGAAGAGATCATGATCCTGCTGAGGATGCAATATTTCAGCTTAGTTGGGGCCTGGAGGGCTCTTCAGAAATATCTAAGTTTCCTTTGTATCTGGCACTTACTGTGCTGTGCTGGCCTCTGGTTGAGGTCCCAGGTTTCTCTCTCCTGTTATCCAACAGTTTTGGAAAACTTACTGAAATGTGGGAGAACCATTATTGTAGGTCTCCTTGAGTTAAGTGCCAGCAAGTTGTTTCAGGGATGAACAACAAAGTTTTATTTAACTGGATATTTAACGGGGAAATGTTTTTTCTGACAATTTATTTCTGATTTTAAGACACGGTTTGGCTTAAGGTCAGCAGTGAGCAGTGGTGACAGTTAAACCCTACTGCGTCCTACAAATGCCTGTGTAATTAGCTTGGATCAACAAAGCATTTAAGCAAATAATTAAATGAACAAATATTACTGAGGTGTGGTCCACTAACCTAATGGCCAAATTAATTCTCTCATTTCAGTGGCGTTTCATCAAGTGCATTGGCTTCAACCAGCTTACTCCCAGGCTTGAATATTTTGCAGTGCTGGGACTCAGGGTGACAGGGATAATTGTTTATTCTGAATGAAGCCATTCTGCTATCACACTTTGTCACTAATATTGCATCTTTTGATATTTCTTTTGATGCAGGGATGACATGCAGTTGAAGACACCTCACAATAAAATAAATGGACAGCCAAAAGGAATAGCCAGGTTGGGTTCAACATCAAGTTCCCAGGGGACGCCTGTCAGCCCTGCTAGACACTCAAATGTTAAGAAGGTGTCTGGAGTTGGTGGAACAACCTATGAAATTTCAGTGTAAAATAAAATGAATTAAAAACAAAGAGCCATCCACTCAGCCAGCCATGAAGCTAGGAGCACTGTGAAGACTCAAACAACAACAAAGAAGGAGCAGCAGCAGTCGGCCACTCTCCTTTTCTTGTTTTGGGTTTGTTCTGTTATCATCTTTCTCTTTTGGCCAAAAACCAGCTGCAGCCTTATTCTTGAAGGAATAATAAAACTGTACAGTCTATCAGACTCTTCCTGAACCGACAGGCGGGAACTGGCTACGACCTAAGACCACCACAGAGCAGATTTCCTACCTGCGAGAGAGCGCTAAAGCCATTGTGTGCATGTCTGTCCGACCAGTCTGTTGTGTACCAGTCGTGCTGTGAAAAAGTACGGTCAGTCCAGGATCAGTCAGTTTTCCCATGCCCCTTCCCAGTTCTTCTGGCCAGCGATGTGTCCAGCAGGGGCCAGAGGACCAACTGCTGTTTTCCTGCCGACATGGAAAGCAGGGTTCCTGTGCTGGGCGGGAGCTGCTCCCTGTCCCCCGGGCGCTGCAGCTCAGGTTCCTCCTCCTGGGAAGGAACAAGGCAAGGCCACTTGGGCTGCAGACACCATGTCGTCTTTAAAAGGCTCCCTGGTCCTGGATGGGGGCAGGAGAAAGGATAGCAACAGCTTCTCCCTGTCTGCCATTCCCTGTGTGTGAAGTTGTGTGTGTGTGTGCGCGTGTTTGTTTCCATGGAAAAGGACCGCAACACCAGTGAGGATCTGCCACTCCGACCTCCTGCTCCCTCTGGGTTTGAAAGGCTTCTCTGACTCGGAAACAAAACCAAGCAGATAAGAAAGGACACGTTTGGATGGAAACATATTTTAAACAGCCGTCAGCTGCTTTCCCTGCACCCTCCTTACCTGTTGGATTTAGGCAATAACGGAGTTTACTGCCTTGCCCTGGTGCCGTCAGTGTAATCCTGCAGCAAGGTTACCATGAGCTGTCGAATTTACAGTGCGTGTCACTGAGCCAAGCATACATCTAAAGGATATAAATTTCCTGTCTGCCTAATTACTAGCACATTCCCTCTGGTCTTCAATACTGTTAGACAAAGGATTTTCAATTTGGGTTTTTTTCCCCCTGGGGAACAACTTTTTAAAGTAATATCAATCAAATCTATTTAACATTCTGAGGTTTCTTTTTCCTGTCTCCAGAAAACTACATTTACTTTATTGGATTTAAAGACAACTTTACTGTAAAAAGCAAGAAAGGGGTGCATTACTTTTGTCAAAAACATGCGGACTCTGGCAAAGCTAATTTTGGGACAAATGGATTTTTATTTCTCTGTTCCTTATCTCCTTTTCCTTTCCATTCAGTTACCACCTCAGAAATCAAAAGTACTGAGATCTGGACCAATGCTAACTATCCAGATCATGTGTGCAATTAAGAATATCCTGAGCGACTGTTGCCAAAGTCACTAAAAATTATTATTTGTCACTGAGCCAGTCAGCAAACGAGACCTCGACTTCCTACCTGGTTCTGTTGGTGAATAGTTTTGATTAGAGATCTAAATCCATCATTTTTCAGGATATTTGTTTCAAGGGGTTAAATAATTTTCAGTCTTTGACTATAATGGAAAGCTCTCCAGGTATTTGGTAGCAGTTCATAATGTGTTGATAACATCTTATTTGTTTTCATGTATGTTGGGATTAATTATTCCAGAAGGCAAATATTGACCTTAATTTTGCCTGGTTAAAATTTTTATTTTGATTTGATGAATCTTGACATGTGCTGTAATACATGGTTATTATGTCCCTTGTATATCACTTTATTTTTTGGAGACAAAGGTTGAAGAGAACATAAGAAAGTTAATAATCTCTCTGTGTAATGCTCCATGTTGCCTGAAGGGAGAAACCTAGAAAGCA
This sequence comes from Vireo altiloquus, assembly GCA_013396875.1. NCBI lineage: Eukaryota > Metazoa > Chordata > Aves > Passeriformes > Vireonidae > Vireo > Vireo altiloquus. Next base: position 752,557 of record VZRF01000723.1, on the reverse strand, counting down.
ATGCTTCTGCAATAGGCCAAAGTTCTGAGAGAGTGAAGTAGAAATCAGTGTGCATTTTATTGCCTTGGTGATATTTTAAATGCCTGGTATAGGGACACTGCAGAGCAGAGAAGCAATAGTCTTTCTATGCAGATTTGCTCACTGGCACATAGAATATTGTCTTTAGTTGGAGGGACCATGGTACCAGAAGGATGCTGGCAAACTGGATCAGGTACAGATGGAGCAATATATATTAAAGAACTGGATGGGCTGGCTAATGAGAAGATTTAAAGGGCTAAAACATGCCACTGGCTAAGCAATGAAGTGGAAATTGAGTATCATAGTTTTACAAATATGTTACTTAAAAGTTGTAAAACCAAAGGTAAAGCAAAGGGTTGTCACTGGTAACCAATGGTCTACATTGAGAAGGGGACAGAAAAGAAGGAGGGGAATGTGCAGTGGAATAGTCTTCCAAGCAGAGTTTTGGAGATGAACTGTTTAGGACAGTCAAACTGTGTTTGGACAATTCGTTAAAAATTTTCTGTGAGAGGTGAGCCTGTAGGGACAAGGGGTAGACCAGATGGCCTTATAGATTTCTTCCATCTTTAACTATTATTAATCTGCAGTCTACCCTGATGTTAACTCCTCAGGGGAGATGCAGCACTCCTTTAAGGACTGGAATTCACTCTGGTGCATAGAGTATCACAAGAATTACTTGTTTTTAAAGTATCATGTATGCCATATGTAGGCCCTGAAAAAGAGGGGGTGTGAGACACGTGGGATTAGGGAGCGAGACAAGGGCACATTTTATCATGTATCTTTGAATACGTACATGAAATTCATGCAAGCAAGGCTGAAAATTTGCACCAATGTAATATTTGAGATTTGCATCCCAGTGATGCTCCACTTTGATCGTTCTTTCTCTTGCATTTATAAATGAAAAAGCTACTGAGGAACTTGAAGGGCCAAAGAGCCTTTGAAGTTAACTACATTAGTTCATGAGAGAATTTCTCAGTAAGACTAAACACAGTATTGTGTGTATGAAGCACTAATATCCAGGGTTATTTTGACATAGTTCACAAGGGGTAAGGGAGGAAAAAAAGGATGCACTGTGTCAGTACAGGTTCAGCAGTAAGGATTATGTATTTTGTGAGTAGTTTTGCCCACAGTTGAGAGACATTCAACTTTTTCATAGGTTTACAATGGTACCAAAGTCTTTTTTTTTTTTTTTTCCTTTTGAGGTTTGCATTTAATTCAGTGCACATAGCCTGGAGTAAATGATTCAAATTTTCTGAAAGAATAATCTAAGCAGAACTGTTAACAGGAGATTGCATGCAGCAAATCCAGACTCATTTCCATCCAAGGCACTGAACCTGCAGCTATTTTCTCATACATGTAAGTGTCTGTTCCATAGTTCCTGTTGTGGGACTGGGGACCTATTTATTAAATCTAATTTTTGAGCAGAATCCAGCCCATGTTAGTCTAGTTCTTTAAGCAGTTTACAGATCAGCAGTAAGGTTCTTCTGCCCAGATACCCTGTTTTTATAGACACTGCAGGCCAAATCTACAGCTGGTATAAATTGGTGTGGCTCCATGAAAGCTCATTTAATTGATGCTAATTTATAGTAGGTGGGGATCAGCCATGAAAATCCAGCACGAGTTAACACATCCTGTAAAGTAGCTTCTTTATTTTTGTCATGCTTATTTCATGTTTCAGAAGTCTTAAATATTTTCAACGTTTTTATTTGTAGCTGTGGATTGTATTACTTATTTAAAAAAGAGCAATAGGTTTTTTTAGTTTATGCATCAGTTTTCATTGCATATTGCATTTTATTATCCGTTTGTTCCCTGTTCATATGCTCCCATTTAGCCTCTGGGTTCTCATTGTAGTACTTTTCTGCCTTGAAAAGTTGGATCTCTGTATCTTTAATTGTATAATATACTGAGTATTATGGAATTAAATGTACCTTACTACATGGGTGGGAGAGAGAGGAAATATTTTTACTTGAAGCCTTAATATTTTCTTTTTTTACTACTTTGTTTGTTGACCTCATAGGAAAGTCTGAATAGCAAAGACTTTGAAACTCCAGGCCAAACACTGCACTGACAGACAACCAGCATTTGGCCCCCATGTCAAAACTGGATGCAGACATAACCTGAAGTGAACAAGGGAAAAAGCCTCAGGGTGGCATATTTTCCTGAAGATCATTCATACAGTCTCAAAACTTGTCTGTAAGCAAGTACATTAAAGAAGTTTTCAAGTCTTGAATTTTTAAGGAAGTTGATAGCAGGAACTGCCCTAATATCTTATATCTGCTTTTTTTTTTTTTTTTTTAATTAAGCAAAACAAATGTATTTACTCAGTTTGGTTCAGCCAGCTCGGGGGGTTGCACAGAGCTCTGTGTTGGTAGCCATGTGCAGCACATGAGCTGTGGGGTGTTGCTGTTCTAATTCTAACCAAGCGTGATGTTGTGTCAGCGCGGCCTGCGAGGATCCCTCCCGGCCCTTACAGTGGACGTTCCTCAGATGATGCCTACTCTCCTACAAGCCTATTATGGAAATTGCAATGTGGTTTTCTTTGGACTATATCTGTGGTCCAGACTAGAGATATATAGAGAGATATATATATAGTCAATATTTTTTTGTGTGTGTGGGAAAGATGGGGTCAAGCTTTTCTGTCTCTGACAGTCTGGAAAGTTAATGTCGAACCGTTTTTATGGTCTGTATTTCACCTGTTCTGCCACCTTGAATTGTTGGAATGTATCCGTGCAGGCTTTGTGGAGCTCTGTCTGTAACCTTTTTTGTGGCTCTCGTAATACATATATATTTTTTAAACCTTTGAGTCACTTCAGTATTTTTGAGTGTCCGTTTCTGCCTCAGATGCATTTGTTTGCTGAGATGGTTCATGGTGCGCTGCCCTTTCTCACTTCCACTTGTGCGAAACCTGAACTGGAAGAGCAGAACTGGAAAGGCCAGTTCCAGTGCAAAGGACAAAAGTGACAAAATATTAGAAGAAGTGACTGCAGGTTAAATCTCATTTTCAAGATTCTTATGGTAGAACAGGAAATACGGTGAGTCTTTAAAAGAGTGTCTCCTAGTTATGACCAATGATTCATGTTTGTGAGGTCACAGCAAGTGGTCCATGAAACAACACTAAATGAAGTTTTCTGTACTGTTTTTTATTTAAATTGTGGGGTTAATAGGGATCCTGTGGTCCAGCACAGTTTTGAATCACTGCCACAGAGTAACTGGAAAAATTTTTATATTGGTATTTGTTGAATACATTCTGTCCAGGTCATCTGGGTTTATAAATCCCAAATGTGCACAATTCTTAATCTATCTTCATCTGTCAGTCTGTTTCTAGTCTTTGGAAATATGTCCATTTGATCTGTCACACTGTCTTACAACACACACAGCTGCCAAGCCCTGCAGCTGCTGCAGCATTTCTGATGCCATAATTTGCATATATAGGCTAATTGCATTAAGTGAGGACCCATTCGAGCATGTTCATTATAAATGCCAGTCATATTTGTGTGCTGTCATGTCTTCACGTGGCAGAGATTACCTTTTATATAAAATGGCCCAAACTGTAATCACCAGGCTCCATTGATGTTGGCTACATCAAGCAGGATTATATAAGCCCATGATCTGTTTCAATACATTTTATTTAAAGATATCTTGGCTTACAGCAATCTCGGCTTTCCTCTCTCTAAGTAATGGGTAAATTATCCAAGTGTGTATTTAATTTTTTCATTGTTGTTATGTTTCATTCTGCAGGACAAGTTTAGGTTCACATTTTGGAACATAGTAAGGAGAGACAAAGGAAACTATTTATATAGGTGAATATATATGTTTTAAGAGAGAATCAATTTTACAATAAATAGATTTGAATTACTGTCAAAATTGGTTTTGTTCATCTTGTCACAATAACTTGAAATTTAAAGTAAAGCTTATTTCACAGCTGATATCTCTAACCCTGAAACACTTAAAATGTTTTGGTTAGACATTTCAAATTAAATGAATAAATATGATCTACTTTTGCAGATTATGACAGTCCTGGAGAAGTGATGGTACATTTTACAGTGCCTTATATATATGTGTATATTTATATGTGTATATATATAATGCCTATATGTATATAATGTATATATAACTGTGTACATAGTCAAGTAAAACTAGTTACAAGTGTCCTATCTGATGTATTTTAAATGGAACTGATCTGTGTTGATAGAAAAAATATGGTTGTATCAGCAGCAACATACAAAACCGGAATTACTTAACAAAATGTAAGCAAATAAAGTAGACTGGAAACTGTTTCTGCCAGTAGTTATGTTCCAGGCCATGGAAGACTGGTAGACAGACCCACCATCTTAAGGGATATTCAGAGAGAAGGGAAAGCAATGCTGGAAGCTTGGAGAAAGTGATGAATATTAAGAGCAACTTGCCTTACAAGTTATTTCATGTTGTATTGCCATCCTGTTCACCTTTTGCATGTGCATCCCTTGTGTGGATTTTTTAGACAGTAATTCTGCCATTTATTTGCAAGGAACATAAAGCACTAACATAGCCTGTCCATGTGGTATTGGATCTAGAATACACCTGGCCTGGGATGGGCAGTGAGCACTGTGGGCAGTGCTGAAGTTTAACAACATTTCTAGACTGTGTTAAGATATTCTGTCAATCTGCTCCTCATTAATCAGAGTAATTTCTGCCTTTGTGGGCATGGGCCAGTTTGATCAGACTACATGGCAGAAGTGCACAGCATGGCCTAGGCAGCAGATTCTGCCAGACCAGGAGCTTTTCTAGGGGTTTAATTGCATTGTAGGAAAAAGGGGTACCACAGGTAAGTCTGGTATTTTGAAAAACATCCCCTTTCTGAAAGAAAATGATTTTACGAATACTAGTAATTCAAAAACCTCTCTTCCAGCAGACTTTGTGAAGTATCTGCCATGTAAAAGCCATCAGGGCCATGTACTGCCTTCTGAGGTTTATTTCACACCTTTTAACTTCCAGCCTCCACATGGGGCTTGGACTATCCACCTATTTCTTCAACGTGTAGTAAGAGCAGGATTTTCAAGGATTTATTTGAGCATTGTCTGTGTGTGTGAAACCCTCCCACTGAGCTCAGTGGTAACTGAAAGAAAGAATGGGAAGGATATGTGTGGTTAGCCAGAGAAATGGCAATGCCTGGAACTTTCTAAAAGTAGCCATCCATACAAGTGAAGAAATGTCCTTTTGCACTGTTGTTTTGGAACTAAAACATGCCTGTGAGTTTGGCTTCAATAAATCATATTACTCAGTTAACAATGAGAACTCAATGGAGGGCTTTCAACACCAAAATCACAAGCTTTGGTACCCCAGATAAACACCTAAAATGAGAATTCCTGTTTTCAGAATGGCACAATGTGAGTGCTCACACTGAAATCTTACTTTGCCTGAAATCCTTGGTAGTTTTTCCTTTAATATTAATGGTGCCTCATTATACTTGACATGCCTTTGGGAGTGGCACCCACAGGAATTTGCTCACTGCCGTAGTTCATTGACATTAGGACTTCTTCAAGCCTCTAATTTGGAGAAAATCAAATACTTCCCATATTTTTTTCTCACAACAGCACAAAGGAAGAAGTGGAATTTCATAAGCACATCCCATTTTGGGGTCAACTCTATTTTTAATGGAACTTCTGTCCCTACTCACAGAACAGAGATCGTCTTCATGGAGGCATTTTTGAGTGGCAGGCAGCAAGGAGGAATTTGGGATTAGTAGTGGAGCAGCAGTGTGGGCTCTTGTGCCTTCTGGCTTGTCCTTCCATGCAGTGTGCAGGACAGTGGCTCCTGGGCTGTGGTTTCCTCCTGCATTCACTGTTCCCATGGATATGAGGTGGATGGCTCCTGGTGTGCCAGTGCACACACACATAACCTCAAAGCCTCTTCCAGTTACGTAGGCGCAGAGCACATGGGGATCTTTGGGACAGAGCTGACTGTGGAAGCTCATGAAATTGCATTATATTCTGGTTCTAGTCATAGGCACAGGTTTAGCAGAATACAGCTTTGCTGTCAGCTTTTTCTCTTGTAGGAACAGATGGCGAATGGATTGTTGGGGTTTTTTTTAAATACAAGCCAATGCTACTTTTTCTTAGGAAGAACTCATCTTGTAGAAACTGCAGTGTCTGAGTAAATTCAGTGAGTAACAGCATAATCCATTTTTTGGAGCCTGGATATTATGAATCCATCTGGCCTTGGGATCAGCCCTTATTGTCTCATTGACAGATACCTAAAACAACAGACTTAAAACCAGAGAAGTAGCTACAAATAGGTGGTACTTGGTTATGACTAATGTTTCAGGCATGCTGTGACACAGTGGAGAGAAACCACTCTGCTGTTGGCCACAATCTCCTCCACCACTCACGTGCTTTGCAGTGCCTTTGCAGTGCCGTTGTTGGGAGCTTCTCAGCATCGAGCTGTGACTCACAGTGACAGAGGTACCAGCCAGATGTTCTCCTCCAAACACTGCACGTGAGGTACAGGAATGGGCTTCAGGCATGCTGGCACCAGTTGCTGACTCCACTGCAGATTCCTGCTGCCTCGGATGTCTTTCTGTGCCTCTTTGCTGCATGTTGGATGGGGATGGGACTTCCTGACTCACAAATGTGTTGTGCTGTGAGAGGTTCAAGCGCCACTGTTCTGCAATCAGCTCTGTAGCTGAAATGAAGCAGATGCCTCCCACAGGTATCCTGGAGCAGTACGGCATTTCTGGGACACGTTTAACCTCAAATGAATGCATCACTCAGGTCATGTACTTGGGGAGGAAGTTTTTGGGTGTTTATGATGGGTGTTGTTGACAATAATCTTGGTCTTTCATGCTGACTTTGGAAAGCTGTTTTAGTAAATAGATAAAAGACATTTCTGCCCTGATCCTTCCATTGAGCCCCTGCATATTTCCCTATAATCCAAACCCTCTGCACAATACCCACACAGCACAATCCTCATTCCTAGAGACCATATGCTTCATTGCCTTGAGCAGTTCTGCTCTTCCCTGCCTGCTTCTTGGAGCAGTTGTACATATATCTAATAATAGCTAAAATGACTGAGCAGAAATACTGTAAAAGAAATGGCTGTAGCTTGGGAGTGACCTCGAAAAGGGGAGACACTCTGATGTGCTGGTGAGACACAGAACACATTGAGAGCTGAGTTCCACAGCCACTGACATGTCGTGGGCAGCTGGGGAAACCCAGCCTTCCACATCTTCTCTTGAGAGCAAGGACTGAGCTGCTGTGTTGCCATGTGAAAAATGTTGTTAATCGCTGCCTTTTTTTCTGTCTGTTACTGTGTTGTACAGAAGTACATATCCATTTATCGACATTGCCATATTCACAGCACATAAAGCTTGTCAAAGAAAGAATAATGTCTATTAGTGCTTAAAATGATTCCTTTTCTAGTATGGTCTTTCACTCAAGGAGCAGGAAGAAGAAAGAAATTAATAATTCCTGAGATTTTTAACAAAGGATAGCACATCCTGATTTAAGGAATGTTAATTTAATTTTAGGTGTGTCCATGTGTAAACAGAAGTCACATGTGTTTATATAACTGTAAAGGCAAAAAAATTTTTGTTTCCACTTATATTGAAGAACAAAATAGCTACATTTTTTTGAACATGGAAAAACCTTCATAAGAATGGATATCATAGAAATTGAGTGTATTTCTCCCCCATTTTTACAGAATTTTTAATATCATTCTCTCCCCTGTATTTTTGTTTCTTTTTGAGAATAATATTTTAAATTATATGTGTTCAAAATCTAGAGATATTTGTACAGCTTCTCTTGATGTATCTCTGAAGCCCTGGATGCTGCAGGACTGCATTTCAGCACTGTGACACACATGATGGAGAGAGTCCTTTTCAGGTACGAGAGACTTGGGGTGTGCTCTCTGCTCTTGGTTCAGTTATAAATGTATAAAAATATATATACACTGCTACTATTATTAGCAATCCCCTGCATGGGTTGGGAAAGCAATGCTCTCCTTAGCCTGGGTTCACATTACTTGAATTTTAAAACTGAGTTCCTTGGATGCTCCATAACTGCCCAATCCTATGCTTAAGGATAAATTCATCACTTGAATCCTACAACTAGTGACTTGAATAACTTACACTAATGTGGTGCTCAGACTGGCTCAATGCAGCAGGCTGATTTTCACCTGAGGGTTCTTAGCATTTCTCTAGGAAATGCATGAATTCATTAGTAGAAATTTGATGGAATAAGTTCAGTAACAAAACTGGGAAGAGAGGAAGAGCTGCAATGCCATTTTGCCTGATCTATACCTGTAGCAATTTCCAAGTTGTTACACACACAAAATAAACATACACATACATTTACATATATATGTATGTATGTGCCCAGATATTTATAAAACCAACCACAGCCTTTCAATTGTCTGTACTGTGATTCATCAGCAGCAATAGTTTTTGGCAGGGACATAATTCCAAATCTTCTGCTGAGGATGCCTGCCAAAACGCTGTTGGACCGAGATGGGATGAGGAAAGTTATTTATAAATGGGGATAATTAGGTCCTGTGCTTATTAGTGTTGAGGATGAGACAGAGAGGCGGCATATGTAGTAATGAGTATCGTAATATGAGAAGATGCTCTCCATGATTTTCTAATTGTTGATAGAGAAAAATAAAAAACCCTTCTCAGGTAAAATAACATCCTTATGTGCTGCTCCCAGCTGCGAGATTCAGACTGGGAGTGTGTGTACTATGCTGCAGGACAGGTTTCAGACTAATGGAAACTTGGAATACTTCCACAGGATCCAGGTGCTGACTGTCATAACTGAGATTAGATTGTTTCCTCAGTCCTGGACTCTGCATTTTGTGTTCAGGCAAAAACATGTCTGTGTGATCAGACATAGGAACTGCATTAATTCCTCTTATTTGGAAGCAGGGCTCACAACCACACCGTCAGGAGAGAGCACTTTGCTATCTGGTGCTCTGCTCATCATATCTGTCAGCAGAGGCAAAGCTATTTCTGTGTTCCAGCAGTCATGTAGATGTATGTTAAATGCCTTTTTTCTTTAAGAGATACTGTCACTGGGACAAATTCATCTTCCCACTGGTATTGTCCCTAGAGGTATAAATCCAGTGAGATCCCCGTGGGGTCTGAAGGGCACCCATGCTCACAGACTGCACAGCACCCAGGACAGTGCTCTCAGCCAGTTACTACAGAAGAGTTTGTCCCCTGGTGAGTCAAGGTAATAGCAATTAATATTAAAGATTTCTTAGCTCCTGGCATTGTACCAAGCTTACTAGATAGTGTGACTAATGTGTAGGAGACACTTAAGCACACATCTTGTTGAAACAGTTGAATATCCCATTAATTTTTCTTTCTTCCAAGCTATTTGGACTGGTCTCACAATGCTTGGGATTTTTACGGCCTGAAGCTCCTGAAGTCTCCAGCAAATGGTTGCTTTGGGGGTTTCTGAGTTCTTCATTAGAGGTGAGGGGAAGAAATAGTCTTCAGCATTGCAGAGGGAAGCTTGAGATACAAAATTGGATTCTCTCCAAAGGTTATTATTTCCCTGCACAGTGTGGGGGTTTTTTAACGCTGGCACAATACTGACACGGTTCAGTGCCTTCAGAAAGATTATTCATATATTTAAAGGTAGGTGCAGTGTAAGCAAGGGGCCTTGGTCTCTCTGAAGGGGGGGGTGGTGTTGGGAGAGCTCGTCTGGCTAAATCGCAGCCACAGCTGCTGTTTGTGCCCTGTCGCCAGCAGAGAATGTCACCTGTGTGGCTGGAAATCAACCAGGCTCTCCAGACCTGGAGTTAGCATCACTTACCCCAAAACTATTTCATCCCAGGGTTTTGCCTACCCATCCTCAATGCAGCCTGTATGTGAAAACACTGCATTTAAATGCTGTTGCCAAAAAAAGAATCAGCGGGGTTTAGACAGCCTGTGCCAAGCTCATCCCTAGGGTGATTTTTTGAAGTAAAGCAGAGAATATCTAAAACAGCTCCTGGCAGAGAGATAGGAAAGGATATTTGGGGGAGCTAGAATTTTGCCTTTGTATTTCTTGTAGAGCATTAAAAGGATCTTTAGAACTAGAAATCTCCTAAAGTGTGTAATTAAGTACGTCATGGTGTCTCAGATGGTTCTGCATGCAGAGCACTCTCTTTCCTGCTAAGGGAATTTTGCAGAGCAGGTTTTTTTGTGGTTTGCAAGGGCACCTAAAAGCGGTGCTGGGTTTACAGACTGCAGTGCCTAAATATTAAATGCTCAATAGTGACACTTATTATCAAATGCAATAGAAGCCAACACTGTCAAGACCATAACTCTTTATTTTTCTTTCTAAATCAGAAAACTAAAGCAAAACAGTGAAAAGGGAGATCAGCTGAACTTTGCAAAAGCAGCATGCGCTGTTGCAAAAGCAAATTCTCACCTGCTGATCAGGATTAGGAGAAATAGCTGAGTTATTTAATTGTTGGGAGCTATCAGCAGCACCTGTGCTTCATTAGCAAAATCAAAGTTTACTGTTATCTAAGACAAAAACGTTGGGGGGGGGCAGGTGGTCCTTGAGGTAATAATATCAAATCCCCTTTTGTTTACTGGAGAATGATTACAGTGAAATACTTTGCTTATGTTTCCATTCTTTAGACCATCTGTTTCAAATTAAACCCTTCTGGCAGGAGACATCATCATTACATTAGATAATGCAGTGTTAGTACGGCTGTTATAAACCCTTAGTTTCATGAGTCTGACTTCAGGGACAGAACTGAGGTGTTTACTTAATGAAAGGGCCAGAGACTCTTAATAAAATTCGTTTTCCATTTCAGAAATGACTTTTTTTATAGGTCTTTCACAATTACATTTCTGGTGTGTCTTGATTTGCAACTCTGAATGTGTTTGGTAGAGTGAAAACTTCTGGCTTTAGATGGCTGAAAGCGAAGGTACTGAGAAGGACTCGTCAGTCACAAACTGTGAGACACCTCATGCTGGAAACACAATCCCTGCACATGATGGGGTCACAGACAGCTCCATAAGCCTCCAATGCCCTGCAGCATTCAAGGCACACCCCGTGTGATTCTAGAGCACACGAAGATCTGGTAGGTAATACTCCCATATCTGACAGAACTTTCTACATTTTCATTCTTGTCCTCTGTAGAAACTTTTTGTCATGCTTTCCATCAGAGGCAAGGCTTCATACAGTAACAGACCGAAGACAGGCCTTGGTCCTAGAACTGTCCTGTCACTGCAGTCTCAACGATTTGGGGACAGTTTAAGAAGTACTAGACCTTGCAAGGAGACTTTTTTAAAAAATTCTCAGTCCCAGTGTACTAAAGAGGCTCACTCACTCCTTACCAAAGGAGTAGGGAAAGCAATTCAGTCCCAGGAAAGAAGAGCAGCTCCTCATAGTTGCATTTGAGCTACTTCAGTTTCCCACTGTTACTAAAATAATTTCTTTCAATCTACTTCAATTAGAAAGATGGTGACTGTAGGCACAAAATTAAGAAATGGATTAATCATGCATGATAGAAAGACTTTGTATACTTTAGATAAGGCGCAGCCTACTTTAAATATGCTTATAGAGAGTGTGCCTGGGGAAGAGGACAAGTCTTTCATCTTAAATGAGCTTCTCATTTTTTTTCTGGTCAAAGGAAATCTGAAGAATCCTCTAGTAGGTGATTCACACCACCTAGATTAAATTCAAGATCTTAATCACTGATAAAATATATATATGTAGAGTTTCTTTCATGCCAAAATCTCCCAAAATTTTGTGCTGTATTTAACCAACACAGTATTTGTCCTGCTTACCCTTCAGCAATGCAGTCAGACACAGTCAGGAAGCCAGCATCTGGTTCAAAATCTTTTTTTTTTTAACTGATCAACTCATACTAACTGAAGTTCCTTAAAACCAGTATTCTCTCTTGCTCTATTAAAAAAAAAAAAAAAAAGTTTTAGGTGTGCTTAAGTAGCATCATTTTATAACACAAAAGTTTAAACTAGTGTACCATTTAAATGTTGCAGGGTCTGAAGCAGGCCAGGATGACATCAGTATTTCCTTTAAGAAGGCCAGCAGTAAGTCCATAGTGTATGTCTGAATAAATGTGGTTCAAATGACATAATGTTAACTTTTTTTCTCTCTCTCTGTTGCTCTTTCGAGAACAAATTTACACTTTTTTTTCCTCACATTGGGAAGGTGATACATAGTGAGTAAATATTTTTGAGGGCATGGAAGAGGCTTTACAAAACCACTTTTTCCTTGTTTCAAATGTCCTTTTATTACTCTGTTTTGTCTGAAAAAAAAAAGCCTGAAAGTTCATAAATTTTGCTTGCCAGTTGTAGGCTAGAGACCTGCCCTCGCTCTCCCTGTAGCTAATGGTAAAACATCCAAGCACTGACTCATCCCTGTGGTGATCCAAGTCCCATCCAGGGATGAGTTGTTTGTATTCCTGGTGAAGTTAACCCCGAGGGCTGCCTGGGTCTGCTTTTGCCACAGCATTCTTCTGCCTGCCAGACAAAACCATTTTGGCCTCACCTGTGTTGATCTTTCTGCCAACCTTTTGCTGGCTTTCTGACTTTACCTTCTCTGTGTTCTGGTCACAGTGTAGTTCACAGGCTGCCCTAACCTTGGGCATCCTCCTTGAAGGTATCTCTGCATCTAACCACAGAAATGGGGTAAGCCCCTGGGAATCATCCCTGAGGATTGGACCTATGGCATCAGTAGCACAAGCATTTACTGTTTTCGCTAACAGAATAATTCCATTAGTGAGCATCAGTAGGTTGTTATCCTCTTAGATGGATTTTCTGCTTACAGATGAAATACAACACAATAAAACTGGATTACAATAGCAGTGAATATAAATACGTATGAAAAGAACAAAGAGCAAGAAGCTGGGTAGTTACTGATGGAACACAGAACTGTATATTCAAACTAATAGTAACCTTTAACGAATTGTTTTTAGAGTTCCTTTTTTTTTTACATAATTGAATTGCAAGTTTTACAAAGTGGTAAGCGTAATCTAATTAAAAATAACATTTTTGGACATAACTGAGGAAAATCTAAGGTAGTCTCAAAAGACTTTTGAACATAAATTGTCTAAGTGTATTTGTACCTAACCCAAGCAAAAATACACTGCAGAATGGAGCCCAGGCACAGAAGATTCCTGATGGTGAAATGTTAGTGCAGAAGAATGACAGCCAAAATGCAGCACTGAGGCAAACAATCAATATTATCCATTTTCATTTTCTAGCACAATGAGATTGCCTAGATGTTCAGCAATACTCTTTTTTTTGTGCTGGGGAAACAATTTCGACTATTGCTTAACAACAGCCTGAGAGTTCTCTGGTGGTGAGCAGAGCTCAGCCCTGGTGCATTTGGTGACACTACCATGCACTCGGGAAACTTGCCTGTTTTTATTACTGGGATTTTGACCCCAAATGGCAGATTATTTGTGCAAGCAATGCACCTCGAATAGCACTGAAATTTCAAACTGAACCATATGGTTTTATAATTCAGTTCAAGCAACTGAGAGATTTATCAGGAATTCTTTAATTTGTCTGATCCAGCTTCAGCCTGTCCCTGTCCCCAGGTGAGCGATGGTATCTAGTGCAGTTTTTCCTTCTTTTGTGAGATGCTGGAGGTCAAATGGGATTCTGGTTAGAGAGCAGGCTGGAGGGGGAGAGGTAGGACACAAGTGAAACCATTTAATGGAGAATAAGTATTATTAGGGATAAAAGAGAAAAGGCATTATGAGAGGAAAGATTTAGAAGGCATTTGCAGGACTCTGGGAGACTGAGACCTGGGGAAAAGGGACCATGCTACTTTAGGAGGTACTGGATGTGAGGTTTTGAAACCAAACCTTTTTTCTTCTGGGCTCTTGGTAAGAAAGAACGTGCACAGTATAAATACACACACCTGCCTGTATAATAAGATAAACCGAAGAAAAATAATAAAAATAAAAACATTTTAAAGCTATACAAGAAACAGCTGAGTGTCTAAAATACAGAGAATGAGCAGGCAAGAAGGATAAAGGAGGGTCTGCAGCAGATTTTCATCAGGGTCAAATTCACTTACATGACCCCTGGGAGCCACTGTTGGTCTGTGAAATGCCCCAGAGCCAAAGTCAGATGTGTCTCCTCTGCACGGTGTGTGTGTGAGGCAGAGACACAGAGTGGTGGACAGGGGAAAGACACTCGGCTGGGAAAGCTAGAAGGTGGCTTCACTTTATCAGAAAGACCATTTTCTTTTGGCAGGCACAACATTCTTGTCACCCTGCTGTCAGTGCCACTGGAGTGTTAACTCCAGGGCTCAGGGGAACACACCTCTGTGTGCTCAGGCCAGGGGGGACAGGTTCTGGCCTCAGTGGCTCTGGTGTCACTCACACCAGTTGACATCTGGAAGTTGGAAACTCTGTCCAGCTGGCATGTTCCTGGAATAACAGGAATTGTATTATAGAGTTTGTAGTGTGGGGAATGTGGGTATGCAGTTGGAGCTTGAACAGGTGGACAGGACTGGTAAGAATGCATAATTAAATATGCCAAAGCTGGATAATGGAATCTCTAAAATCTGCTGGCATCTCAAGGTCCACATTCAGCAGCAGTTTTGCCACCATTTGCAAACTGCTGAATATGACAGGTAGAAACCAGTGCTGAATTTGGAATGTCAGCTTAGGAAAAGGGTGGTCTGTTCTGTTTATCCTTCCGTGAGGCCTCTGTTGTGAGGTTAGGACAGTACCATTGCCCATCTACAGCTAATTAACATTCCAGTTCCACCGTGTCTTCCTTCTGCACAAGGCAATGTACAGTGCTGTAATAAGCTCTGGCTTCTGGAATCTCCATGAGAAGAGGGGAGCAGCATTCAGGCCAGATGCCCAAGCCATGGGAAGGGAATGCCTGGGTGGGTGCTGCCAGCTCGGCTCTGCTGAGTCCACCTTGCTGGTAACCACTTTCATTTCTCAAATCACAGGTTCCTGGTTTCCAGTGCCAGGGACCCAGTGCTGCCTGTAAGAGATTGATTCCTGCATGACAGAATCACAGAATCACTGGGGTTGGAAGGGACCTGGAAATTATCCACTCCAACCCTGCAGCCAAAGCAGGGTCACCGAGCACAGGTGACACAGGAATGCATCCAGGCGGGTTTGGAACGTCTCCAGAGAGGGAGACTCCATGACCTCCCTGGGCAGCTGTTCCAGTGCTCTGCCACCCTCAACATGAAGGTCTTCCTCATGTTGAGGTGAAACTTTTTATGTTCCAGTTTAAGGCTGTTGCTCCTCATCCCATCATGGCCACCAGTGAAAAAAGTCTTCTCTTCAGACTAAACAGGCCCAGCTCCCACGGTCTGCCCTCGTAAGAGATGCTCCAGATCCCTCGTCATCTTTGTGGCCTCTGCTGGGCCCTCTCCAAAAACTCCTGGTCTTTGTTGTACTGAGGAGCAGCTGGACACAGTGGTAAGGCTCAGGGATTGTAATTAACTATGATGGACTTGGCAGTGCTGGGTTAGTGGTTGGACTCAACGTGCAGGTCTCCTCCACCCTGAAGGACTGATCACCGCACCAGGCGGTTAAACCAGGCAGGGCTGGCGGGGATCCCCGGCCGAGCCCCACACCGTGACCCGGCCAAGGCGGAAACCGGTTTGGGAGCGGCCAGGCAGGACCAGCCCCTGAGCCCGGCCTGAGGCGGGCGCAGCTCCGCTGGCACCGCGGCTGGGAGAAGGGGTTCGGGCCGGGCCCACGAGGCTCTGTGAAGGGCCGGGGGGTCGGCGGGCTCTGTGCAGCCCCCTGCTTCCCGTTCGCGGAGGAATCTTGCCCCGCGCCGCGCTCCGTCCGGGGCGGGGCGGGCGGCGCAGGGCGGGCTCGCCGGTGAGGGGCACGCGGCCGCCCCGCCATGTCGGTCCGCCGAGCACTGGCGCTCGCCGCCTGCGGGCTTGCGGGCGGCTCCGTCCTGCTCTCTGCCGTCGTCGTGGGCAAGCAGCCGGCCCGCGGCGGTGGCGATAGCGAGCCGCGCCCGGGGGGCTCCGCCGTGGCCTCCGCCGCGCCGCCCGGCTTGCTGCTGCTGCCGCCCACCGCCTCCTGCCCGCCGACCGCCGGCTGGATCGAGAGACCCGCCGGCACCGGCAGCTACTGGGACAGCAACTGGGACAGGTGGGCGCGGCCGGGCTGCGGTGGCTGGGCCGCCTCCTCTCCCGGGGAGGTCGCAACTCTGGTGAGGGGCCGGGGGGAGCAGCGGGGGCGGCGGGAGCTGCCCTGAACCCCCTCCGGAGCCCCGCGGGGCAGCGGGCCGGGGACGGGGCAGGGCCGGGGGTCGGGAGGCACCGGCTCCCCGCGGGAGCAGCCCCGGGCTCGACGGGGTAGCGCCGAGGCGGGGACCCCACGCCTCGTTTCCCGGTGAAATTCCGTGTGGTGATCTGCTCAGAGCAGAATGCAGCTGAAGTTCGTGAACACCCGTGGAACGCTGGAGCCCCTGAGTGCCCTGGAGGGATGTTCCAGGGCTGGGTTTTGTTCAGATAGCTCGGAGGCTCACCCTGTGCAGACCCCTTTATTCTGATGCTTTCAGCCAGCGAGACTGCCATGCCTCAGGCTTGTGATAAATGTAAGCACTGGGCAGAAGAGGTGCCCTTTTTTTTTAACCATGTCTTGGTGTTGCTGTACGTCTGCACCAGGGTTTTTCAGCTCGGCAGCAGCTCCCGTATGGCTGCCAGGCACTCTCACATGCTGGGCAGGCACTGGGCCTGCGGCTCGTGTTGGCCATGAAGCTGCCTGGTCTGAAATCCTATAAAGGCAGTGGCGCATTGAACCCAGCTCAGCTCAACACGTTCACGCAAGGGTTGACTACATTTTTTTCTGAATCTTTAATTAGAACGTGGAGATATCTGAGCTTTGGCTTATTTAGCTTCTGTCTGGTAGAATTATCTCCCTGGGGAGACTTATGTCAGGCTCCAGTTTAATCATAGTAAATCCAAACGTAAGCACTAACAGATTTTTATTGTGTATTGCATCGTTTTGAATTTTGAGAGGCTGCAGGATCAAATGCTCATGTAAGTAGGTCTGTGTACGCCCCGGTGATAAAAATAACACTTTCATTAGATAAGGGTACAGCTGGTTACACAGTTATACTGAGGGAGGTACTAGAGCTGCTTGTTTAACTGCAGCTCCAGGCTTTCCTGGTTCTGCTAAATGGTTGATTTTCTTCAAGGATTCGAAAGTACTTTCAGACTCATGTATTTTTTTTTTTTTAACCAATCCAGGAAGTAGAGATTGTGCGATAAGTGACAGAGCTGTCGCCATTGCCTGAACAAGTATGGCCAGATAATACTTCCTAGCAGTTCAGAATAGCGTATCTCCATTCGTCATAGTGTGCAAACAGTGGGAGTGTGAATATATTACCCTAGATCAGTTTGTTTTCTGCTGCTTGCAGTCTCCCATTTGGTGTGTTGTGGCTTAGTTTGTACCTGCTTGAAATCTTAATCTTGACTTTTGGATGTTGTTGGCAGAAGCACTTAATGTGAAAAGTTGTTAAATGGCTTATAAATACACAGAATATCTGACCATTGCTCTTTGGAGGCAGGGAGTGTTTAGAAAGTCAAATCTTGATCTGATAACCAGATACGAACTACAATATTCTTAACAACCATGGCTTTTCAAGTTTGAAACGAACGAATGCAAATATCAAACTAGTTACTGGTCAAATAGGGTATCACACATGGGATGTTGCACTGGTCTGTGCCACTTGCACAGGAATTGTGCAGCTCAGTTCTTGGAGAAGATAGATCTAGTTTCATTTGTGTGAAATACTTTATATCAGATATCAGATGAGTTATTCCCTTTGCTGCTTTACAAATGTGCTTGAATTGATTTTAGAGTTTTTTTGTTTCCCTATCGAATCTTGCCAGCAGTATAGTTTCCAATGAATGAAAAGAAGTATCCTGTAAAATAGTAATATAACTTGTTACTGGACTATTGTTTCATTTTTAATGTCTTGCTGAACTTTAACAGCTTCAGGAATGGGTAGATCCTCATTGTTTAATGGAAATCATGTGTTCAGTAAAGTAAAATGGAGGCAGGAGGGCTTTGCAAAGGCAGTCTCGCTGTGAGAAATAGGTATGGGAAACAGCAATTTTCTATGAACTAATTACTTTGTCCCAAACAGAATAAAACTTATTTTTGATTTAAAAAAAAATCTATTATCAAATAAGTTTAATAATGGAAGAAGTGAGGTCTGGTATGAATTAAATATGCTCTGGAGTGACATAGCAAAAGGATTTGTATTAATGGCATGGAGGATCGGTGCAGAGAGGGGCCCAGACTAATGTGAGGAGGGTTTGGACAGGGTTGGTGATGATGGTGCTGGCAGTGGGAGATCTGTGGCACTAAAGCTGTGATAGCAGAGGGAGGGGAAGTTCCCCATGTCCTCAGGAGGAACCGGGTCAGCTGTCTGGGTGATGTGCAGAGCAGGGTGCTTGTGTGCACTGTGACAAGTGGAAGAGAGATTAAAGTGGCATGAGGGGAGAGAGTGCTGGAAAAGATGAAAGGATAAATAAAACACTCCAGGCTGAAAAATAAAAAAAAAGTTTTACTGGAGAGACCTGATGTGACCTAGTTTAAAGCAGAAAATAATTCTCAGTGTGCACTGCAGAAGGTCGGAGTCTTTCTAGGATGCTGTTGGGGAGGGGTGGTTTTTTAGTCATTTGATGCAAATGTGATTGATAAAGTGCATATTTTGTAGGTGTTATCACAGGGCTTTTAGATCTAGAGCACTTTCTTTCTTTAATGGTCAGTCAACACCTTTTCCTCTTTTCCTGGGTATCCTTCCTTGTTAGTTTTTCTTGTCAAAACCCCTACTGTTATACCCTATTAGTTTTTCTGTTGCTCACTCCTTTTATTTCCCAAGAATTAATTCAGGTGGCTGGCACTAAGTCGCAAATGTACCTATGTCAAGTTCCACCTTTTAACCTCTGACATCAACTTTTTTTTTTCATGCATGCATTTATTTATACCTTTCACAGAAAGGTTTGAATCAGTTTCATGATAAAGGTGGCTAAATTGTCAGTTTTAGTTCTTCATCTATATCTGGAAATAAGGCGAGACTATATATCTGTAAAATTCCCCTGCCTCTTAGTCTCCCCTGTCTAAAAATGACTCTTTAAATGTATTTGTTTAGACGTGAACCACTGGCTCTTATCAACCTCAAAAAGAAACATGAAGAAACCGGGGAAGAAGAACTTGCCTCTCGCTTAGATCACTGCAAAGCAAAAGCCACCAGGCACATATTCCTTATCCGTCATTCCCAGTATAATTTGGATGGCCGGGCTGATAAAGACAGAACTCTGACCCCACTGGGTAGGTATCACTAGCAGCATCATACTTTGCATTTTGAGGAAATTATTTTTCACCTGATGAGTACAGGTCAGTTACTCAGCACTGTTCTGGGTCTTGCTGCCAAACCTTAATCCACTTTCTGGATTCCTTTGTGGCAGAAAGATGTAATGAATAAATTTGTTTTCTTCAGTTTTGTTCCTCTAAATCCAAACATTAAGATGTGATTTAGAGAGTTCTAAACACGCTCAGTTGTAAAGAAACTTGTCAGAGGAAATTCTGAATTATATTAAGGTTGCTTGAGCAAATTTTTGTGCCAACTGATGAAATTCCTAAAGGCTGAGGCTTTAAAACATTGCTTCATTGAGATAGATTTCTCTTAAAAGGTGACTTGTGTTTCTCTTAATTTAATCTGCCAATTTATTAAAAAGAAAACCCCCTTGACTTTCAGTTGGAGTGTGTATAATTAACTACATTTCACTTTTGCTGCTGTCAGTGTTGCTGGAAATACTGCTAATCAGTTACATGAAATGAGGATAACCTCTGTTGGTGTTAATCTTAACTCACTGATCCTGTGACTAGGTCTCAAATGCTAATTAGTATTACTTTTAATAGTGTACTCTAAAAGCAGTGGACATTTCCTTGATTATAGATGTGCCAACACTGTTTTGAGAGGGGGAAGAATTATTATTGTGGGCTTTTTTTCCACCCACATCTCAATTACTGGTGTGCAAACAGGAGTGAAATGCTAATTGCAGGCCTCAAGTGCTGTCTTAAACTGGTAACACAGCATAGTCTTAATCCTGTCTCATCCTGTGCCTTAAGTAAGTGACTTAACCTGTCTGTTGTCTTTTCACCTGCCTGCATGAAAGGTGGGATGAACCTTCCTGAGGCTGCCCAGGTGCTGTGAACTGTGCCAAGCTGGTGTTGTCTTTATGGGCAACAACACAGTACCAGGCCTGAGGGGGCTGTTGCTTCCTTGGGATGGGGCTAGCAGGGATATTGAATACTTCAGTGAAAGTTGCTGAATAAGTTTTCATTTTTTTTTTCCTAATTAAAACAAACAATTTTTTTTCCTAACAATGGAAGTATGACTTGAAATTGTCCAACCAGTAAGCTTGGCCTGAGTAAGTAGTGGCTCTGATAAAAATTTTTTCCAGTTGCTTTTTGAAAGGAAAAAGCCTGACATCGATGGAGGCCTTTTATGTCTGCTGGACAACTCTCTTGGTAGTTGGTGTGAGGTGCTTATGGGAGTGTCACCAATTTATATAATGAATGTGCTTTTTAAGGTCGAGAGCAGGCTGAACTGACTGGACACAGGCTGGCAAGCTTGGGATTAAAATTTGATCAGATTATCCACTCCTCCATGACTAGAGCAACTGAAACAACTGAAATTATAAGCAAACATCTCCCAGGTAAGAGACTTCCTTTAAGTTTTCCTTGTCTTCTGATCCTTAAAACTGCTTCCAGTAGAGTTCTAAGCTTGTCCTTAAGGTTGAGATGTTTTTAGCCATTTTCCAACCCTGTGTGAATGTCTGTATTTATAAAGAAACCTGCAGCTGTAATTCTTGTTTCCAGTTTATCTTTGAAAGTACAAATACACTTTTTCAAAGTGTATCAGACAGGGAAAACAGCTCACTGTTCTGTTCACAATTACTCTGGAGTAAGTTGTCTTCCTGACGGCAGAACAGTTTTGTTGGAGAGATTCACATCCCTTGACAGAAGTGTGTAGACTAAAATGGACTTTAGGATGGAGAGTAAGCCTTCCTCAGAGAAAGACTATGAAAAATGTATTGATTGTAGAGTTGTGGAGCTGTTTGTAGTGGCATGTGAACTCCTTTCTGAATGTGTATCTAATATTTCAGGAGTCAAAAAAATCAGTACCGATTTGCTGAGAGAGGGAGCACCTATAGAACCAGACCCTCCAGTCTCCCACTGGAAACCAGAAGCTGTGGTAACTTTTTCTTCAAAGTTTTTTTTGTTTATGGTTTGGTTTTTTTTCAGTATACTTTGTATGGACAGTAGCAGTAACCTGCAGTGTCTGAGCTGATGATTGTTAGCACAGCCCTTAGATAATTGCATACTTTCCTCCTCCCCAATAAGCATGCAGAACAGTTCAAATAGCCTGCAGTCCTTGAGCATTAGTTCAGCCCCAATGTGCACCCCAGTAACCAAGAGCTCTCGAGGAGACCCCGGGAATGCAGACAGTGCTGCTCTGAGCTGTGTGTAACTGTGACCTCGGTGCCTTTAGCAGTATTACGAAGATGGAGCTCGAATTGAGGCTGCTTTTCGAAACTTCATTCATAGAGCTGATGCCAAACAGGAGGAGGACAGCTACGAGATCTTCGTGTGCCACGCCAACGTCATTCGCTACATCGTGTGCAGGTATGGGCTGGCTGCCCTGCTCACCTGCGGCTGCTCGAGGGGGAGTTCACTGGAACAGGGTCGGCTTATGGCACCACTGAGGGAGGGATGTGTTGATTTGTCTTCTTTGAAGTGGTTGGAGATCTGTGCCTCCATTGTGAGCAGCCTCTTCTGCAACTTCATCAAGATACATTTGAAAATTAGAACACCTTCATTCTAATTCTAAAGCAAAAATGGCTAAGTCACTTAACCTTTTTTGTACATCTGGACAGTTACTTTAATTACCATAGGTCTCTGCTTCCATAAACCTGAGGGCAGGGCCTGTTGGAAAAGGTTACAAATAAATGCATTACTGGATGGATCTTTTTGAGGTGACATGAATTTGATCTCACATAATTAAAGATTGATTCAGCTTTGGGAATTCTTTACTAATGGATGTTTTTGGGTTATGTTCAAGTTGCATTAGTGTGTTTTTGCAGTACCATCCAGTATTAGATTAAGGGGACAGTGGATCTTTCTGATAACATCAAGGTTGTTCATAAGGGAGAGAACAGTTCTGGATCTTTGCCTGTCTCTGTATCCAGTCAGCTGAGTCTGTTTTATTCCTCTTCCCCATCAACAAAGCACTGTCTCTAAGATAGTTTGTCCTGAGCAGGACAGATGTGATTAAACTTTAATCTGATCAATACCTACAACAATTTCAGTTAGCTTTATTTAGCTGAGATAGTTAAATGCTGGCCTGTCTGCTCTGTGGGCTGCTTTAGAGCCTTTCAAAATTGCTGTACTTAAAATTATTGATCAGGTAAACAGAATATTCTTTCCTGTGCTAAAAAATATCATGTTGCTCCTGCCAAGGCTTTTTCTGAAATACTTATATACTTTTTGCTATTGCTTTCCTCTTCATTTTAATGTCTCTTCTGTGCTTTCTATTCCAGGCAGTCTGATAGCACAATTGAACACAATCCATGTAACATTCCCTTCAAATCTAGCTTGGCTGTAGTGGTATTTAATTTCTTGGGCTTTCTACAATACTGTCAGAAGAGCCAAAACCAAGTTATTCCTCAGTATCAGAGGCAAAAGCTGTTTGAAGCAACATGGTATTGTTTCCAGCTGTTTAATACAATTGATGGAGCTCCTGAGGCTGTTGAGTTAGGAATTTCAGAATGGCTGCAGACCAGCTGTGATGCTGTGTTTTTGTGGAAGGCACAAGGTACTTTTTCTTGCCCTTCCTGAGGAATGATGTAGCCAATGGAAAGTAGTTCTGGTGAATTTCTTCCATAGGCACTTGCAGGCCACCAGAGTGAATCCTGTGTCAGTGCTTCTGCTGTGGTGGTGGCTGAAATGGGAGTGACAGTCACTGTTGGCCACATCCACCTCGTCTCTGCAGAGGCAGCCCTTGGGTGCTGAGGCAGCTCTGCCCTGTCCCACCTGCACAGGTGTGGTGCTGCAGCCTCGTGGGGACAGCCAGAGCCTGTCTGTGACAGGGCTCAGAGCACTCCCGGCAGCCTTGCTGCATTCGAGCTGCTACCTTCTGTCCACTGGAACTAATCCTGTCAGCAGTAATCACACCCATCTGGGCGGCTCTGCTTAGCCAAGTGCACTCTTGGCCCCAGTCCAGTTACCAACTGGTTTTGTATCAGTTCTGTAAGAAAAGGCTTTTTTCCATGGCTGACTGGGGGCATTGGTATGCAAGCTGCACAATGCCCACCAATTTTGATTTTCCCTCTCCTTCCCCCCTTTATCTGGGACAGAAGGTGATGTTGTGAGGGCATGTTAATTTAACTGTTCATGAATTAATAATAGATGTGTTTTTGTCTCCAGAGCACTGCAGTTCCCCCCGGAAGGTTGGCTGCGACTGTCTCTCAACAACGGCAGCATCACTCACTTGGTGATACGTCCCAACGGCAGAGTGGCCCTTCGAACACTGGGTGACACAGGTTTCATGCCTCCAGACAAAATCACACGCACCTGAGTGAGCACAGTGGATGGATGGCTGTCCAGGAGCTGCCTCTAGTCTCTTTGCACTAGCACATTCTGCTACAGTACCACTAGATTTTTATTACATTGGGGTGTGATGCTGTCTTAAAATGTCCTTTAGCCCCTTTCCTCCTTCATATTCATATCTGCCTTTCAGTCCAGGAAAGAAGAAACCTTTGTAAGCCTGAAGCTGTCCAGTCCTTAAGTATTCCCAAAAACTCAAAGCTGAGTTGTGGAATACAGAGATTGAATGTCTGCTCAGCAGTTGCAAGAGCACTGACTTTTCCCCCACCCCACTGTGAATTTCTCTAACCAAAGCTTGCTCCTGTGGGTATTTTTCTTGTGCAGGAAAGCGATTGGTGTGGGAACAGCCTTGTATCACACTGCAGCTGAAACAAAAGGTGAGCCAGCTTGTTCCAGCTCCTGCAGAAGTGACAAACAGGGTATTCTGCTGTTCAGAGGACAAAGGGATAAAGCTTCAGTTTTTGTAAGCTGTTGAGTGTGTATGTTGATGTTGTGTCATTGTTTCCCTCTGCCCCCAAAAAGCCTATGTAAACTGTGCCTGGAGGTTACAAGCATAAAGGAAAGAGGGTAAAAAAACATTTGCCCCAGAGCTGTGGTGCTAGAACTAACTGATGCTTATATTAAGTGTTCCACCATCCTCAGAATGTCCTTCCTTTAAGATGTTCTTAAGAATGTTTTTCAGTCTTGTAAGGCCTTTAACTAAACCATGGTCTGGAGAAGGCTGTAGGGATGAGCTACTGTAGCAGTAAGATGGGAGGAAAGGAAAGCAACAGTCTCCGCAAAGTGCTTTCAGTTACTGCCATTTTTTGAGTGCTCTTTCCCATTGATTTGTATTTGTTGTTACCTTACTTTCAGAGTAGAGCAATACCACCACAGAGTTCAGGGTAGTGATGCTGCAAGACTGAGGTCCTGCAGCACTGGAGCAAACTACTATTGCCAGAATGGTGAGCAAGTGGCCATGGGGTGGCTTGTCCAGGCCGAGTGTATAGGACAGGCATTGGGCAGAATGCTCCAAGTGCTTCCTTCATACAGCTCTGACACTGCTGGGCTTGTGGGAAGGGAGGGCTCAGAAGCATTCTGAAGCATGCTGGGCACCTGAACTGATGTAGAAACTTGGCTCAGGTAATAGGTGGAGGCTTGGAAAACTTCACCATAGGCATTGTCTGCCTTGGGAGAGCACAGACTGTAAGACAGCAAACAGAAGTAGGATAGCAGACATAACTTGTTTGACAGGTCCTCTGATCAGTAAGGATGTTGATGAGATACTGAGAATACTCCTGTCAGAGCTGTATGAAGCATAATCAGGGCACACAACCTATGGAGAAGAGGATTTAAGGGCTTGATACTGAACTGCTGCTACATCAGGGTAAGTTGAAGGAACAGGGAGTGGTAGGGAACAAACTGATTGTTGTGTAGTGTAAGGTGTGGGGGCAAGTGGAAACCATCATGCCGTATCTCTCATTGATGCAATGAGAATAATTTATCACTTTTTGTCTATTAACTTTTTAAACATTTTGAATAAAATACCTGGTCTGTCTTTCTTTCCTGTCTCTTCAGCTGAATGGCTGCATGGGCAGCTGTAGCAAGTGTGGCTGGAGCTCTGTGGGTGCTGCCAGTGCAGGAGCTGTCATGTCCCACACTGCTCAGGGGACAGCTCTTTCACCAACCCTCTGAAATGTAAACTTGAGATGGAAGCCAGAGCAGTTAATTGTCATCAGCCACAGAGCTGCCCAAGAGGGGAACTGCTGTAGTCTAAGAACTGCCATTTGCAGGGCTGTCACCACCACCTCTAAGATGAAAATTCTGTGCATTTTTATTGTTGTGTAAGTGCACATATACCCTTGCTCACACATCCCCTTCTACACCCTCTGTGTCACTGAACAAGCTCTTGGTGGGCAACCAGAGGGCACAACACCTTCTTTGCACAGGTACAGAAATTAACAATAGTTTTGGTGACACTTAAGGTGGGGGTGGAAAGCACGAAATTTAAAATGACATCTTTTTTACCATAGTCTGAGTTCTTGGCTCTTCAACACTGTAACACTCCTAAGTCTTTGGTGGTGAAATCAATGTCACTGTGCACACACACAACAGCTGCAGGTATTGTGTGAGCAAGGCCTGGACAAACCAGTGAGCTGCCCTGGCATCAACCCAGCTCCTTCTCCCCACGTCCCATACTGAACACAGGGTGACACTTTCAGCTATTCATTTGGTTTTTAATAGAAAGTGGGATACTTCTGTATTTTTAACATGACACTTTGCTAATTAAAAAACAACCAACAAAAACACAACTAATTTTTTGCACCTTTAAAAGTGAACTTTTGGCCAAGAAAACACAATTCAAGCACTATCACTCTGATTTAAAGTGTCTCCACAGGCTCAGTGTTGAAGGGCTTTCTTCACAAAATCACAAATGATCAAATCGCTACATAAATTGCTATTTTGTAGCAGAAGTAATACATTGTTAGAAAAATGACCTCAAGTGCAGTACACCTGGACTAATGCACATTATATAACACAGTTAAAAAAATACTCTCCTGACTGAACCAAAACAACATTACAAAGTGAAAGGCAAAGGTGTGGTGGGTGGGTGGAGGGGTGGGGGGTGTCTGGCTACGTGTGCAGACCAGTAACATACATTTAAATATTAAAATAATACAGCAAAGCATAATAAAGGGAAAAAGGACAAAGAACTAGAGTGTTAGTATGAGTCTCCTGGCTCAGTAACAAACTCGTAGCAGAAGCACAATGCTGCTGTAGCACAGCCCTGAAGGACCAAGGTGGAGAACAGCAGCTGCACCCACAGCAGCTTATCCCAGCAGTTTGGCCCTAACACGGTATCAGACAATTACATAGCTGATCAATTTCTCCAGAATGACGAAGATGTAATTTACATTAAATTACTTTAAAAACCCAAAACCAACCAGCAAAAAAAGAAGCCAGTCTCAAACCTTTTGAAGTAAAACTGGGGGTATGTGGGACCTTAAAATATTTTGAAACCACGGAGCCTGCTGCATAAAAATAAAAAATGAAAAAAACAACAAAAATCCCTTATAAAAAAGTCAGTTAAAATACTTGATAACAGCAGGTTATATTTGTGGCTCTGTTTTTTTTGGTTTTTTTTTTAAGATGTTTCCTAAAGTATGACACCCCCCCAAGCCCTTGGTACTTGTCTGAAATATGACTGAATGAGAAACATTTATGTAAAATTGCTCTTCCTAATGTTCAGCTCCATGGAACTAGGCTTAATTTTAACAAAAGAGCAAAATAAGCCTTTTTTTTAAGAATAATTTCTAAAAGAGGAGTCTCTCCCCCAGTGGAGAGCTATCGCACCAAATAATCCAACTTAGAGACATTAAAAGACATCCTGTTCAGAAAGCCCAGAGAAAAACTCTATTTTAATCTGCCCATAGTAAGTGGATGCCACTTTTTTTTTAAACTTCTAAAAGAACAAAAATTTAATTAAAAAAATATATTACAAAAGGCACTACTGAGCTTGCAAAAAGCATTAAGTGCAGTGTTTTAGGTTAGTACCAATCACGAACCTATGAGGGTGCACAGTTTGTGCAGGAACAGTCACTGCCTTCGAGCAGCCCCAGGCTCTGCAATGGCCCCAGGCCTGCCCCTCCTGCCTCCCACTGGTGTTTGCTGAACTCGGTGCCCTTCCCTCCCAGTCCTGCCAAGTGGCTCCAACTCTCACTGACTGTATGGCACCAGCCCATCCTAATCCATCTCTTCTCACCAGCACAGCCCTGCAGAGCTTCATTTTCTGATCAGATTTATCTTCTAACAGTAGATAGGTCTTCTTATTTTTTTTTTTTTCCTTTTTTTTTTAAACCTAGAGAGCTCTGTTTCTGGAAGCCTTTCATGCAACATTACAACCACTAGGCTTGATAAGGAAAACTCTCTGGAGTTTTGAAAACCTTTCTTATTCTCAGCATCACACTGTCAAAACAAGTCATTCTTACAGAAGGCTGAAGAATAAAATTATTGACTGCTGTAACAAAAACTCATTACCACGTCCACACTAGAGACATAGTAAAAGCTCAGATTTCATAAAAATATTTTTAGTCCTTAGTCCTCCCTCTTTACAGTTGGGAAATAGCCACCTCCTGGGCCACTGGCTACCATGCTAACATATTACAAACTAGATCATTAAGGTAAGGTGTCTTGCTGGTAAATTTGCTGAGATTATTGCTGATGTGCTTTTGTGTAGTAACTATTAAAATCTGCTAGTGTTAACAGCTTCTCTGGGGAAAATAAACAGCTAATTTTAAAGGTTTTTTTCCTTAGATCTTCACACTACCACTTAAAGGAATCCCAGTAGTTTCTATAGTGCCCCATTTCTAACGCACTCGGTAGATCACAGTGTCTGTAACAGCCTCAGAACAAGCAGAGCCTCAAGGGTCTCTGTGCAAATCTGTGCACACACACATGGACAGACAGGTGAGTGTGGGTGTGGGTATCAACTGCCCAGCCCAGCTGGCTGTAAACACTTTCTGCATATGCATAGGGTTTCACATCCCTACTCCACACTGCAAAGTCATCCTTGCATTCCCAGGCATGTTTTAGGCTTTTCACTCTGAGCATTCCCCCTGCAAGGAGGAGAACGTTTCACTTCCTGCCATCGATTTCCTCTCCCATGTTCTATTTGATGCATTTCCTCGACTATCCAAGGTAAAGAAAGGCAGTTGAGGGCTGTGTGTTCATTACAATGAGGGTAAGTAGTGACAGCAAATACCACCATTGTTAGGGGACAGTTCAGCCCACCGTGGTACTGGCAACAAGGGTTAATTCGGAGCTACTGGACAACTGCACTTCACAAACTTCTTGCATATCACCAGTAATAATCTACCTCGTATATGGCATTAAGACATATATTCCATTTTTTTAAACATACAGTTGTCCTCAATTGAGGAAAAATAAACAGCCAAGTACAAACCTCATGTCACTTTAGTAACATTGTAGTTTTTCCTCCACTCTAACAATGAAAACAGCACTGAAGTCCCAGGATGATGAGGTGTATTTTAGTGGGCAGGAGGCTCTGAGAAATAGCGCAGGACAGAGGCGGGGCTGTAGCGCCCAAGGCTCCCAGGCTCCGGAGGGAAGGAGGAAGCACTGCCGTGTTTACCTGGACTTCCTGGTATGGGACTGTTTCTTCCTGAATTGGGATACACTGAAGCATTTGGAAGGCCAGCAGCAACCGTTTGGGACCGGAATCTTGCCTTCAGTGCTGGACTTGGCCAACTGAAAGAAACCAGAAGTCATTGCGAACTTTTTAAAGGAAACTGCAATAATGAGAGCAGCCTTTAAACTCAGAATCACTTTAGATCTCAGAACAAATGCACCAGCTGAGAAAAATCCTATCTGGTAAGAGACAGGTCTGGAAGAGGGAAAGGAATAGGAAGAGCACAGAATATTCTATGTAGACTTGTTGCCCCAATCAGTAAGACAACATTTCTTTCAAAATGGCCACAAAGACACACACCATCCTTCACATGAACAATTCCTTTGGACTAGGGTAATAAAGGGTAAAAATAAAAACAGTAATAAAAAGATGCATAAAGATATTAAATTCACCTTAACATCCCTTTGCACAACCCAAATACCACAAGGCAACACAGCATTCCTGCACTGCACCAACAGAAGTGATAAATTACAAACCAACAGCACAAGCACCACTGAGTCCAGTGAAGGATCCAAGTACCAAATCAGTGAAGTGAGACATTGGCCAAAAGGAAAATACTCATACTCGATTTGTCTGTGGAGACATGCTCGAGTTACTTGGAACAGCACTGGAATGGAAGGAACATGACTTTTCAGCACCAGGAAACTCCTTATCAATAGACACCAGTCCAAAAGGCTTTGGTGATTAACTTCAGAAAATAGTTAATTCTGCTGAATATTTAAAATACAGGTTTGTGGGCAAAAAGCCCTGAAATTCTGCTATTCAAACCCACTAAAAATGTAACTCAACTCCTGTGACTGAGTTTGCAGCAATACCTTTGCCTGTCAGATGAGGAGTAGGACTGCACTGCATGTTTCCATTTGTAAATCATTGGGTATTTCTGGGGATCAATCTCTGCTGCTTCTATAGCTGCTAAGACATCACCATCCAGCTTCGAGGGCTGCTCCCTAGAATGGAGACAGAACTAGATGAAAAGAGAACCATGTATTTGTTCAGGCAATAAAACATCTCAATTCCAAAACACTTAAGTTTGTATATATGCAAAGATATTGCCTGTGCTAGTAAGAGTTTAAAAAGACAATTTTTACCCAAGCAAGAATAACTTTAAATTGTCATTTGTGGGTGAAGTCTTCAGAAGAAACTTCTGGGAAGAAAGTTCTTGACGTTGCTGTGCCTCCTTAGTCTGAATTCCAGACTCCCTGGACACTCTCTCCTTTTCTAATGATATCTTGTGGTCTGTCCTTAACTTGGTCTCTCCAGGTTTTCCCATAACACTCGGCTCAGAACTTCCCTCATTCTCAGTCTTTTCAGTGATTTTATGAGATACTCCTGCAACCTCTTGTTCTTGGAACGACAGGCTTTCAAATTCTGACATCAAATTGGAAACGGGTGACATGAGGCATTCTGACCCATCATGGAGCTGTGTCCTGTCACTGATGATCCTTTCACTGGACACAGGACTGCAAAACCCATTTTTGCTGGAAGCAGCTCCCTTCTCATAGTGCCGGGGGTGAGTTGAGGTCTCCATGATGTTTCCTGCACACTCCATGGACAGGATATCACACTCAGCATCTCCAATGGCATCAATGCTGGGCTCCTTGGACACAAGAGAGGGGCTGATATTTCGTGCTGCATTTTGTCTGTTTTTAATTTCTTCTAAGCTCATGTCATCATCATCCTCATCCAAAAATGCTCCAACAGAAATGGAATTGCAAGACTTTTTACTTTTACCTGTAAACAATTTTAACAAAACCAACACATAAAAAGACTTTAAACATAATGTACATAAACCAAGAACAAATACACAATCTTTATGCCTTACTCTATTTCCTGAAGACCTCTCTGATTTCATGTAACAGCATGAACTAACCTGACTAAAGCTACAAATGTGAAATGCACACACGGCAAGCAGTGGTCTAAGGTAGAAAAGCTTTCCTTGGTTTTGCTTCTTGTGTCCTTCATCCTCACAGTTGTAAAAAACTATTATTTTTAAAAGTTATTTATTCCATATCTGTGGATTACAAAATTCTGTACTTTAAGATGAATTCCCAAATGCTCTGAGTGAAAACATAATGAAGATAAAGGTTTTTTTTACAGGGATTTCATCTGGGGGCTACACTCAAATAAAGTACTTCACATGAAAGATAAAGACTGTACTTCTACATTCACAGTGGCTCCTTTTTTTGATACTGTAATCAGACTGTTTGGGTAACACATAAATAACAGCAACCACAACAGGTGAATACTGCTTCCCCTGGGCACCAAGCTTTTCCTCTCCCTCTTCTCCCCAGGTACAACCCATTGTTTGCATCATTTGCCCTTTTCTTACCAGAGGGATGTGGAGTTTTATATCTATTGCAGGTTTCATTTTCCCCTGTTTCAGGCTGAGCCTTTTCGCTCATTTCACGATGACTCAGGTACTCTTCTAATTTTCTCAGCCCCTCCTGGGAAGACAGATCAACAAAACAGCCCAGAAATTCCCAGTATTCAACCCACGGGAACCCCAGTTCATGAGCTAACTCCCTGCAATAAATAAAATAAAACGAATCATTTGTGAAGACATAAATATTAGTTTGACAATAACTTTTCTGATCACATTTTAACAGCTACGAACAGAAGCACAAACGTGCAACCAGGCAACACCATCCCACAACAATCAACAGTCTGCAAAAGCACAGACACATCCTTAGCAATCAAAGTATTACTTCATTTGTTCTAGAGCATTTTTCACATTTAATCTACTATTTTTACAATTAGCAGCATAAACATTGCTATCTTTAAGCTGACTGTATCTAGACATCAGATAGAGAAGAATCCCCACTTATACTGCATTCAACAGCTTTTTCTATTTGGGAATGGGAGAGGTAGGAGGAAGTGAGGGTTTATTTTAAAGAATGAAATACAGTCAGCTTTTAACAAAGTATTTTTTTCCTTATGTTGCTGATAGAAGCTATTGTAACTGTAAGGACACACCATTCACACCGAGATTTTATAAAGCAGCATATTTGTATTAGGATCTTTTCATTCTGCTCCCTTTTAACAATCCACTTTCACAGAACAAACATGCTATGCATTATTTTAGATCTGACAAATGGGGCAAGCAAATGCCTGCAAAAAGCATTCCATACATACCATCAATAATAGCTAAAATATCTTTATTGCCAAAGCTAAGAAAGCCAGGACTCACATTTTAGCTATCTTGTTTACACAAAAATACAGTAAAAATCCAACTGCAAAATACTTCATTAAATATTTCTGCAGTAGCTTTTGCCCCAAGATATTGTGCAATAAGTAATAACTACTCTCAGCACAGTCTTTTGCTTTTACATGCTTTATTATTAATTTCTCATATTGACATCTTTTAGATACCTTCCAACTCTTTCAACACCTCTCTCCAGATCAGATTTCCTGACATTGTGAAAGAAGCCAGCTCTCTCTCGAGGTGGAGTCTTCCACAGCCTGCGAAATTCTTCAGCCTTTAAAAAACAGAGATGAATTAAAAAACTACTCCCCACAATATGAACTAACTCTGTGCTGCCTACAGACTCTATGCAGGTCTAGAAGATGTTCAGCTGTTTGCTGTCCACAGGTGCTGCTCGACTCCAGCTATGAAGGATCTCACATGGATCTAAAGTTACTCCTTTCACTACTGGTGGTTACTGTGATCTCTTAGCTGCTCATGAAAGAGAAGGACCACAATGCACATCCATCTGAAAATCAGCTGCACAGACACCACGTCTGCCTGGTTTTAATTTGTGTGCAGGAGGAAACAGAAGTATCTTGTGATTTTGCCATGTCATTTTATTTAATTACAAATGCTTCTTGGTCATTGTTTTCTAGGATGCAAAGGGGATATTTTTATATGCACAGACTTGCTACAATTATTAGAATGAATTTTTGCTGTCTATTTTGAAGTTGGAATGCTTCAAGGCAAATTTTTTGCAAAATCCCACACTTCTTGACTTTATATGACAAAGATCACAACAATGACTAAGAACTACATTCAGATATTAAAATATCTGTCAGCAATCAAAACTATGAACTGTTTACACTGTTGATAATATTTTTCAGAGTATAAAATGGTTTTTTCTGTCAGTTGAACAGAAAAATCAAAAACAGTCAGAAGAAAAAGCACTAAGCATTTTGGTAAAACTCAGTGTTAAAGAATGCAACCACCATCAGATGACACGAAGTCCTCCATTGTATTTATTCACTGTTTCTAAAGCTGTGTACTTGCAGCATGTTCATATTAAAACAAATGAGTCAAACACCAGTAAGTTATATATATATTTAACAGGTATCTAAGCATTCCTACTAAAAACTGAAGATTTTGCTTTTCCCCTATACAATCAGTTCATTTCCAAAACCATCCCACCACATACTACTTGGCTGTCGGTTTTTCCATCTAGAAAAATATATTAATGTTAATTCAACAAGCAGAGGTTAAACTCCTTCTAACATCCAGTGGCAACTCCTAGAAATGAGATAAATATATAGTTAAGGTTTTTTAAACTGATTCATAGCTGCCTTGAAAGGTTTTGCTTCAGTTTAGAAAGTTACAGTAATTATCTGTAAGAAATAAAAGGTTTGCCAAAGGTGCTCTTTGTTTTCTTTTTCCTCTTGGAATCTTTTCAATCTTTGACTGAACTCCTACTCTTCTTATTTATAACACATTTCTGTTTTCAGCAATAAAAAAATATTACCAAGTTTCTGTGCTTCTCCATGGAGGAAGATTCATCTCCTGAGCAAAGAGGAAGCCACAATCTGTACCAGGAGCAAGCTACACCACCAAAGAACCCGGTGGGGATCTTCTTTATTCATAAAAAGGAGAAGCACAAGCATTGGAGTCACAGGAAGTTCTCTCCTTACCTTTGAGGGGCTCATGGGGCCTGCAAAAGCTCTTATGGACAGCACTGGGTCTTTGGGGCTGCCAGGGTATTTAGACCAAGCTCTCTGGGGGCCATCGTCTGTCTGATCTGGCGACCACGGCGCGCCAATGACCGGAGCTGAGGAATTGTCCTCTGCCCTCAGGAGAGGAACGTAATAGCGACCTGAAATAAATCACACAAAGCTTTCTCATTCAGTTTATGTTACATCAGCCTGCTGCTTCTTCCTGGATTATCAATGCACCTGTACGCTGAACCATCTGATTTTAGCTCATTAGTAAAACCCCATGTAATTCAAACTCACTGCTTCAGTGATTACACACCACATGTTAGTGCAGGTTCCCTTCTCTTTCAAACACAAAACCACCTGCAATGATACATAGAGCCCTTCCCTCACAACCTCCTTTTGCAAACGCCCAAACACACACATGACAAAAAAGAGAAAGTTCTGTGTCAAGGAAAGGACAAAATTACAGGACTCCCCAGCATGTCAGATACATCTCTTGCCCTGTAAAGGGTTTTTGTTTCTTTTAGATTAAACACTCTGCTCCAGGCTTGCTAAAACAGGGTCTTCATTACGGAGCCATGAGGGCAACCTTGTGGTGCATACATTAACAGTTCTGACTGTAATTTAAAAGACAAAAGGTTTTCTGTCCTTGCTCAGTTTTACAGTTTCCCTTTGGTTTTCACAGCACTGTACAGAAGTGTCACTTGTGAACTGAAATGCTACAAAAAGCAAACAGAAGACAGCAAAGAGCCAAAATACAGGATATAACACAAAATTCTGCATACAGACCTTTCAAGTATTCTCTTAGCTTTTCTTTCAATTCTGCAGATTTATTCTTGCTTCTTTCACAAACTACCTGTTAATATAATTTTAGTTGTTAGTACAGCATAAGAATCTCATTTTCAAATCAACTGCAATGTGTGTTCTTCCTGAACAATCACATTATTGGTCCCTCATCTCACCCAGTCCTTTCAATTCATAGCAGACCAACTAAAATACATCCAACTCCATATATTCTAAAACTTTTCCAGACACAATCAGCATAAAATATTTTAATATTATATAGAATTTATTCTTTAATCATGACACTAGCACCTTACTACTACCCTTCTATCAGTAATGTTTGAATATGAAAAATACTGATCAGGATAACATTTTTGGGTTTGCTATGACATGGAGAGACTTACTTCTGCTGGAGTTTGATCATATTTGTTTCTTGGATTTTTCACAATGGCTGGGTGTGAGGTAAGCACGTTAACAACATCCAAATTCCCAAACTTGCAGGCAAAATGCAATGGAGTATCAAACCACTGCAGTGGGAAAAAGGGAAAAATTCACACGCACTTAGGAAGATGATAAAGTCAATACCACACATTTGATTTTGAGACTGAGGAAAGTAAATACATGTCATGATTAATTATCCTAGCTCTTAACAAATATTCTCCCAGTATTCTCCAATAGTGTAGAATAATAATGGTTACCAAAACCTCATGAAGAGCTCAGCTCCCCTTCTGTCCTCTGTCAGTTTCCCTTACACATCACTAACCCCTTCCAGTTGTTTCCATAATAATTAAAAACAAACAAACAAACAAAAAAAAACCATAACAAGAATAAACAGGTAGCCCCTCAAATCTTACCATTTTATCTGGAGTGTTCAGGTAAAGGTCAACAATATATTGGATGCGTTTCTTCAACATGACATCATTATCATCTGGGTACATCAGCCGCATAAATTCTGGATTTTCCAGAGTGTCCAGCAGTAACTGGCAGATAGCAGGCTGATTCTCCTTGGCAGCGACATGCATGACATTGTACCTACATCCTTCCTGGAAAAAAAAGGCTAACATTAGAATAGACTCCAATCTAAACAGCTCTCTTGCACCCAGAGATGTAACTGATTTAACTGTGAAAATACAAGGGTTCCCACACTGAGTCTTACACTAGTATTTTTGTAAAGACTTATCTTTACACCCACATTACTCTTATAATTAATGAAATTATTCTTATACTCAGCTATAGACTTTATTTAGGGAAAGAACATGGCAAAAAAGGTATAATAAAATATCGCACAATAAAGGGAGGTAGGAAGTTCAGTTTATAAGAAGAGCAGGAAATGGGTGTAGATAGACAGATATAAAAAATTCAGCTGCTTTGCTGTATGGTATAAAAAATTGCAACAACTCCACAAAGCTGGTCTAATACAAGTTGAAGTAAGATTGTCAGTGTTTGCTAAATGGCACCTTATACATGGTTTGGGAATTTAACAGGGGTGCTTAGGTAAGCAATGCTGTAGGAACACCTAATTACAGCCTCGGCCCTACCCTGGTCTTTAAAATTAGTCTGTTTTAAAAAAGATTGCAATTATCTGGAGGAGACAAAAGAATAAGAAGACAAGACTGTTCTTGCATTACTGAATAAAACTATTCCTCCCTGAAGAACTGCACACTCAGTTCCTTTAGCTCTGCTGGAGCAAAGGGAGCTCTCAGGGTGACTTACAGAGAAGTTCTCCAGCTGCTGTCAATAAACACCAAGAAAACCTGAGCTGGGTGGAACAAGGTGTCTTGAAGGAGGAACAGGAAACATCATTCCTTCCACTTCTGCTTTCAGGCCTCAAAACCTACATCACTAAACCAGAACCTGGATTTTCCTGGTTTGTTGCTGCTTTTTCACCTGTACAATCGTAGGGTTGTCTCCTGACCCGATCAGGTAACGAGGGTTACTCCAAATAAGTTCTGAAAATGTTGCAGTGTCTCCTTTCTCGACAGCTTTCCGAAGTTTAGCTGTGAGATCCTGAGTCCGTGGACTTTTGTAGCTGTTGGCTCTCTCCTTATTTGCAGTCTCACTCTCAGGGGAGCACAAGCCATCTATCAAAACACAAACCACTCCTTTCTACATACGTTCTTCCCAGTGATCACCATTTTCACACACAGGCCATGGAAATTATGCTTTTCATCTAAACCATGTATTAATTTTGCATCTTTAATATACAGGAGTAAGGAAAGTGAACTCAATAACAAGACATTTAAATACACTAGCAGTCAGTTATGGGGAGGGAGAGGAAAATGATTAATCATCTTGTAACACTGTTTCGGACTTTAATAGGGACTGGTAAACTTCATAATTACCAGTCTGCTCCCATCCAAACTTAAAAGTAAAATTCAGCTAGAAACAACAATTTTCTGATTATTAAAATTGCAGTTCTGTGACTCCTGAATCCCTTTAATCTAACAGCTGGGGACACTGTGAAATACAAGCAGCACTTACCATTTTATTTCTGAACTTACAAATTTACTTAACAATTGAGTAGTTTCAATATACTGTCCAATTTTATCAGCTTCTTACTAAACCTGAATATCCTTAAGTCCATAAGTAAAATCAAATCCTAACAAATATGACCATGGACTACTAAGCAAGGTATCCATGCAGACCATTACCGACATTTCAGCCTTGGAAGAGTAGCAATGGTATTTTACATTTAAAACATTTTCCACATTTTAAACATTTTTACATGTAAAATAAAAGTTCTTTTAAACTTCAATTTATTCAGTGCTCCACCTTTTGAATTTTTTTCTGTTATTAGTATATTGGTAAGGCAGTTGTTGCTTCTTCTCTCACCAAAAAAAAAATCAATGCTGTCTATTGCATCTACTGTACACAGATGAAGTTCCCCACTTACCTCTGTTAAATGATCCCATTTTCACTGGAGACAAACATAAAGAGGACTTGCCTGGAGATGGGAAATAATCACAGATTCCTTTAGCAAATTTCTCAGCATCCTCTCTGTTTGTAAAAGCTTTAAAACGGGAACCCTTAATCATCTTAACAGCCTGGAGAGCTTCCTTTCTATCTTCATACACATGTATTCTCTCTGCAACAAAGAGCCACCAAAGTTATGTTATTTCAGTAATCTCAGATTTCAATTCCTAGAAACAAATTACAGCATTCATAGACTATCATTCCAGCTTTGGTCTCAGACTGTTTCTCTTCCACACATGGCATAAGGATCAGAAGTCCTTTTAAATCTTGGAAAAGGAAAGACTCTTGTCTCTTGGAAACTGAGTAGGAGCCTCCCAAACACTCCAGGTAATGTCAGGTGGGACATGTACAGGGCTCAGCCATTTCTATCAATCAATACCTGCCCATCCCCTTTAATGGATGGGCCACCTTCAACAAGCACTTCACTTCCAGATGGAAAAGCAATTCACCCTGTATTACTTTTGATGTTCTCTTGTACAGGAAGACCAAATTTGTAAATGATCCACTGTCACAGCTTCAGGATCTTTACAGAGAAGTTTAGATAATAAAGAAATCCTTCTCCTTCTTCTCCTTTTAATGATATTGTTCAAATAAGGATATCTTAATGCACTTTATCTTAATAAGAATTCTTGTTACTGTCTCAGAGTAAATTATCCTCTCTGAACTGTTCTACTCCTGCTGGAAACAGAAAATGTGAAAACTTTTAGAACAGACCATTTAAGCTTCAACTGATGACAGAATAAATATTCTTTTGATTGTTTATTTAGAAGATTACTTTTTTATTCTTGAGAGGGATTAAAGGCACAGAAGGGGTCAAAGAATAGCAAGAGGAAATAATTTTCATCATCTGAGCTACATCAGGTAGAGGATCCTCATGTGTAGGAACTGTAATGGCAGAACACCTGGGATGTCTTATAATCGTGTTTCTTTGCCTCAGAACATCAAAAAACTACTATTTACAGGAACAAATAAATACTTCAAGC
Organism: Vireo altiloquus; assembly: GCA_013396875.1. Taxonomy (NCBI): domain Eukaryota; kingdom Metazoa; phylum Chordata; class Aves; order Passeriformes; family Vireonidae; genus Vireo; species Vireo altiloquus. The sequence goes on along the minus strand of VZRF01000723.1, from coordinate 714,091 downwards.
AATGTTTACAATACTAATGTAGTGGTGTTCCTAACACCTGCTACATAAGAGAGGTCTGCTCAGACATGACTGTAAAATAAATGCCTATCACTGGAAATAAGGGAACTGAGAATTTACCATTCCTTGCCAATATGTCGTCATAAACTGGGCAAACACCATAGAATAGTGGAGGATCTCTGGACGGTGTCTGAGCAGTGATTTGTGAATCAGCACCACAGGCTGGAGCTGAACAGTTCAGGTGTGTCACAGCATCTTCTTCTGGAGGGTTCACACCCACACAGTACCCAAAGTCTGCCTCCTCAGAAGCGCTTCCATGGCTGTTGTGATTCACTGGGACATTTCCAGCAGCCTCCTCTGGCAGAGCAGATGCTTCTTCTTCCAGTGCTCCTTGCTGTTCCAATAGTGCCTGAGCCAATTTTTTTTCAAAAATAAACCTTGTAGTTGCAGTAATGGGCCCACATTTCAGTCCTGCTCTCACAATCTCTTCTCTAAGCTCATCATGGCTCAGCTTCTTCAGTCGGGATAATATTGTATCCATTGTTATTTCACCTACAGGAAAGGCAAATAAGAAGAGGAGAGAAACTGTAAAAAATGCAACTATTTTCCTGCTATTTAAATAGTGTATTAAAGCCAAGGAAAAAACTGCCTCTTAACAATTTCTTGGGATTCTAAAGAGATTCTTGCAGTGCAGAGAAGACAAAATATTTTTCAATTCAATGCATTAAGCATGTTTTTAAGCTACCAGACCTATACCAAGTTTATTTCCTCCTCTCTCAACTACTTTAAAGAATATTTACAGCTTACATTTTATTATTGTTCATCCTCTTTCAATTTCTTCTGGAGTGAAAATTCAATCCAGAGCATTTATTCATCTTATGACAGGCTGAGGAATATTTGATTCCTGACAAGAAAGGCACAATCTGTGTGTGCATTGCAATACAAGGACATGAGCACTAGTCAGCCCCAAAAAAAGAGGCTGCACCTCCAGCTAAAGGCACAGAACTATTTCTAGTATTTCCTTAAGACTTAAAGCTCAACACAGCAAGCAGGGCAAGCTTTCTCTGACTATGATGCAAGGCTGGAAATATGTACACAACATGTTGTTTCCCAGGCCTGTTTTGAGAGCAAACAGCCAGAAGACAAAAACAACTGATCTTTTTGGATCTCCCTCTCCAACATGAAACGGGAGCTAGGAGATTTCTCCATTTCCAAAGGAATAGCCTTCTCTCTGCTGTGATACAATTCCCCCAGCTCACATCCCTCCATGTAATCCACACTGGTCAGGAAGAAGATACTAAAACCAAACCGATGCCAACACAAATTCTTTGCTGTGAAAAACACAACTGAAAAACACAGGATTTGGGCAGCTCAAGAATGTAAGAAGCTTTCACGTTATTTCATCAGCTACTGCAACCATGTAGCCTCCACAGAGGCTGTGACTCTCCTGGCACAGGCTGCTCGGGAAGGGAAGCTCCAGACAAATGATTCAGCTGTGCTATTCCCTCAGCTTGCCTTCACTCCCACCTCACACAGCCCCTTCCTCCACTGCTGAGCCATTTCACAGGTTGTACTGCTTTGGACAGGGGTGTAGAGCAGTTTTAATACTTTATTTTCAATTTTGGGTTTCATCCTCACATAATGAAACTTAAGACTACTTTTCATATATTAAAAAAATCCAAATGCACACAGCAAGTTTTCGTAATTTTCAGCCACAGTCAATACAGTGCCAAGTAAAAGTTTCACTGCCATCTGATTCAGAACACATTCCTGGTACTAGGAAATACTATGAAAATGTATTTAATGCCAAACTTAAACAGTCTTTCAATTATTACAGGTCAGCAGCCATGTGAGTTTGAGGGCTGTTTCCTTGGAGGGACATTTTCTTTGAGAGCTGTCTCTTTTTTATGAATATCTTATTTTGAATGTCTGTGGTTAGAGAACATACCTCAGTCTCTCAACATTTCACAAGTATTAAAAGGAGCCTTGCTGAAACAATGAGAAATGAGAGTATTTCCAAGTAAAAAAAAAAAACCAAACAGCAGCAGAGTCACAGCTGATGCTGCTGAGCCACTTCCCCAAAGTATTGTAGTTCCCTTGAGATTCCTGAGCCTCCAAGCAACCTCACTGTTTCGATTATCTGACTTGCCCACAAGACTGCAAAGACAGATGTGAAAGATCCTCTCACTTGTTTTCAATCCTTAATCTTCTATTTTTTAAAATAAATTTGACACCAGTGTGCCTTAATCAAGGGACGCACCCCTAAGGTCAATTAAAATATCCAAACTTGCCATTCTAAAGATTTTCCTTTTGAGACTGCGTAACTGTAAAATCACAAGAAAGATGAAAACTCAGGGGTGAGAAAGTTCATGGCAAAAACAGCTCAATGAAAACACTGTGAAGAGTCAAGACAATGCCTTAAAGAATTAACTCAGAAATGCTCCTATTTTTAGGGTTCAGAACTAGCACAATCATTCTGCAGAAGAGCAGACCTGTACATATACATAATTCATGTATGGAGAGTAGACAAGAACACACAAAAATCCTCCCTGCCTTGTGGTTAAGCAAAAAAATGGCACAAAGGAGTGATTTCTCTCGTTTCTTATGTTGTGACAGAACCTGGTACCTTAAAAGTTAGTGCTCAAAATTTTGTCTATTTAAAAACAATTATTTATTTTGTGTGCTTATTACAACTCTGGCACAATGAAATCAAAATGAGATGGCAAAGCAGACCAACAGTGAAGAATCAGGTTTAAGATCTGCTGTAAAGATGAAGAGTTTTCCACAGTGAGTTTAGAGTGGAAATAGGGAAAACATTGTTGGAATGACAACAGAGAACTCTCACTAAATGTTTGTGTTCTGACAATAAGACTTCAGCTACCTTAAATAAGCATTACTGATTTTTAACTTCATCACCTATTTTAATCCGTCCAAAACAAAAGGTGTGACTTGCAATCCTGAGAAACAGCGACTGCCTGGTTTGAGACAATCCTTCAACTGTTTGTTACATGCAGGTGCAAAAGGAGATTATTTCAACCGTAAAATGTATTATATAACTACAAATGATCCAGAGCACAGTCAGCACTGATGTTGCTACCTCTTCTAGCTCAGCATGTAAGGCCTTGCAAGTTACCTCTGCGAATATGAATAACTGCTTTAACAACAACCACATGTTTGAAGGTTCTTCCAAATCAATCAAAACCTGGAAGAATGGGCAAGAATTGTATTTTCCCCTGTCTCACTAGATTGGTATGAAACAGCAGAATTTGCTTCCAAAAATTAAGACTAAACCCATGATGGAATGAACGACTGACTTTTAAGGATGGCAGTGTCATTTTACTCCACTACTCTCATTAAATCCTTCAATAAATGAATAATCTAAGAAAACTGGTCTTTTTCGTCGGTCGGGTATTTTTTTGTTTGCTTTTCTTTTTCGAGGCAGTAATGGAGAGTCATATCCTGTATTTAGCTGATAGGATTTGCATATGTTAGAGCAACCGTGGCTTCGCGATGGGGTGATTTGTCTGTACCGCCTGTGGCCAAATGAGCCACCGGTTACGAACTATGTGGTTGAAAGGGAATTGCGGAGCAAACTTGAAATATGCCACGGGAAAAGAAGAAAGGGAAGGAAAAAGGGGACAACTTCTCGGGGAGGAGAAACGCACACCTATGTCTGCACCCGGGCCGGGCGGGCAGAGCGCGGGAGGGGATGCGGGGAGCAGGGGCAGCGCCGCGGGAGCGGGGCCGGGGTAGGGCGGGCGGAGCCGACTCTGCCGCCCAGCCGGAGACGGCGGGGCCCGGCCGTGACAAAGCGGGAAGGGGAACGGGGCGGCGGGGCCGGGCCCAGCGGGGTCCGCGGGCGCCGGGGCCGCGCAGGGAGGCGGGAAGGGCCGCG
>VZRF01000723.1:684519-705980 GCA_013396875.1 Vireo altiloquus | reverse complement strand
ATTATGATTTTTTCTTTTATATATATATATATATATATATGTATTTTACACGCATACTTTTTTAAGGGTGTCTACTTCAAAACTTGAAATCAAAAGGTGCAAAATATTTGTGCAGTGAAGCAAAGCTCACAACTGGCCTGTGACTGTAAGAGAAAAACATCAGCAAACATCCCAGGCAAATCTGCCAAAGATACCAACTGCTCTGCATTGCTTTACAGTCTTGTTTCTTTTGCTATAGGTCAGAGGTCATCTTCAAAACTGGAAATGGCTTACAGTAACTTCTTTTCCTTCAAATACAGATATCTATAATCTGAACTTTAAGAATAAGAGGTTATAGGAGGGACAAGAGAATGCTCAGCATATACAGTTCTCAACCACTGCTAACGGCTGAACATGAGAAGAACTTATTTTTCCCTGTAGTTTGGCTACAACCCAAGATGGGGGAAAAAAAATACATGCTACTCCCACAAATTAAAAAAAAAACCCAAACAAGAAAACCTAGATGTTACATAATTAACAGTAATTCCTTAAACTCACCCAGAGTGAACAATTACATACTTGGAACCAGATGCTCCTCTTGACCTCATTTTAAATCTTCATCTGCATCTCTTACTAAACCCTCAAATGAGCTAGATTCACCACTTGGCAGTACCCAACATGACAGAATTGTTTCAAACAAACCCTTAGAATAGCACATTCTTACTACATCAGTTACAAAATATTACATCAGTTTCTCAAATCAGTGCCCTTTGCTTCTACAGGCAAAAGCACAACTCTGAACACCATTTAAAAAAATGAAATAAATAATTTTTATAAAGATTTGTTTATATACTTAAAGCAATAGGATGAAAGACAACTGATAAGGAGGTTATAGTGTCAAAGCTTCCTTGTCACTAACACTACAATTCTCTTTCTTTTCATCTGCAGTAGGAATCTCCTGCTGGTCTGATGCAGTTGTAGGACTTGTAGAAGTAAGGTCCATTAACTTGCCCTCAATCTGAGTCCATGAAGACATTGATTCATGTACTGTAATGGTGTGTTCCTCCATCTGCCGCTGAAGACTGTCCATTTCTTGCCTTTGAATGTATTGAGAACAAAAGAAAGCAAAAATTAACAAGCAGAAAACTAACTGCTAAATGAAAGATCAAAAAATTACTTTTCTGATTCTTGATACTACTCTAAGACTACTTAAGATATAGCTGTATACAAGAGTAAGAAATCTGCAAGAAGCTTGGGAATTGTCTTCTTTAAGAAATACAGTATGCTTAATTGAAAAATATTAATAGCTGTTTCTGATTTATTCTGCTGTGTCCTATTTAGGATGGACATTTTGTTTAGTTTATTATAAAGTCTTCTTTCACTATGGGAATAGACATATAAGCAAGCACTAACAATGACAGAACATCCCACTGTCCTAAATATAGTCCCAATAAAGAATTAATTTTGCAAATCCTTTCTTCCTCATGGTGGCAGCTGGTTTCCTGAAAACATTTTTAAGATTCTTTAATATGGTTTAAAATAACAGGCCATACTTTAATTGCCGGAGACAGCTGTTCAGATTCTTTAAAGGCTCCTTGCTCACAGCTGTTGGTTTCAACAGTTCTTCCAGCAAGGCAGCAGGCACTGGACAATCAGGAATCTTGACTGGAGTCACAGGATTGGAAGAGTTATTCTCGCCTTTCAGTTCTTTCCTCTGGTTAAAGGGAAAAAAGAAGAGTCAGAAACACAACTAAGTTATTTCATCAGTATCATTTTTCTCACCTAGAGTCTCACATCACCCTACTGGCACACATCTGCATTACAGAGAGGAATCACATTCATGTTAGGTTATTTAAGAACATTAGCAGAGTATTTTCCTGTACTCTACAACGTGTTCTTCCCATTCCAATACCTTCTTCATCTTGCCATGCTTCAGGTCCAACTTCAGTTGCTGGTTTTGCTGCAGCAGTGACTTCATGCTGTTCTTCAGTTCAGTCACTTTAGCCTGCAGCATAAACTTATCCTTCTGAGTCACTGACAGGTCTTCCCTCACCATTTCCAACTCTGTCTTGATATTCTAAATGGGAAGAGAATCAATGTGATGTAGAGAAGCAGTATAAAAATTCCAGCCAACTAGTGTTTTTATAATTTTTTCAGTTTCCAAAGGAAACTAGAAAAAAACCCCAACACACAACGTTGCTGTTTGAAATGAATTTGCCATGGAAGAATATCAGAGATTAGGTTAAGTCAGTGAACTATTTTAATGGCATAAAGGTTGAAGAAAAACAAAGGTAGCAGCACAGCCAAAATAAGAATTTAGAAAAAAGTATAAGTATGCTTTTAAAAAAATAAAAATATTGTTTTAATTTTCCCCCTACAGCAATGAGAATTTCAATCCATCAGAATTTCCACTGGCTCGACTGAATACCTGCAAGACAACTTGTATCCCCTCTAGCTCCTTGTGGCTGCGCTGTTCAGTCATGTCCAGCTGCTGTTTAAGTGTTTCAATTTCTCTTTCTTTTCGTTCTACTTCCCACTTCAGGTCTTCCACCTACAAGGGAAATAAAAAAAAAAACCATTGGAATTATCTACACGTGCAATCAACCACAAAATCCATCAAAGTAAATATATTCTTATGTCTAATAAAACCTTTCCTAGGAAAACCTAGCAAAACTTTATTAAAAATGCTGAATTAAAGACAAACTCATACAATGCAGTAGAGATACAGATAAACACAGGAAGTGTTCAGTTTTTACCTCTTGGCTTACTAGAGGCTGTTCACTGAGTTTGTCATCCAGGTTTTTCTGCAGAACTTGGAGCTGAGATCTGGCTTCTGCCAGCTCTTGCTGAAACTGAGATACTTCCTGGGAATGTTTTTCATCCTCCACCCTGCACAGCAAGATTAACAGACAGAGCAGTTATTCAATCTGTTCTTTAGAACAAGAATTTCCCTGGGTCAGCCATGTAACTAAAAATGACATGACTGTGCATGGAACCTGGTTAATTACAGCTTTGACTGAGAGCTCTGCCAGCACATTCAGAGTAAGAGTTAAATCACAAAAATATTTTATGAAAGAGATGTATAAATATTCATTATTGAAAAAAAATTTTTTAAATTCCTTGAGCAGTGCTAATAGTCCAATTACGAACAACAGATTATGCAGTAAAAAAAAAAATCAAAACAAAACCCTGTCAAGCAATTTTGCTTTGTTTCTGGAGGAATAGGGTTAAGCTTATATCCATTTTCATGTAGGTCTGATAATTTCTTTTAATTTAAGAAAAATTTTTATATATAAACAAATTGAATTTTAATACATTGTGGAACATAGTCAATAAACAAATTAATCATCTATGTAGTTCCTCAGGTGTTAATCCTTACTAGTAATGTGAAATAGTAGAAATCTGTGTTTAAAATGGAAAAAAGCAGATAGTGATGCCTAAAAAGTGTACCTCAGGTCTATTATAAAAAGAAAAGAATGCAGGTATTTGCTCAGAGTCCAAACAAGCACCTCACGGTCAGGCTCTGCTGGAGAACATTCTACATAATCCACTCCAAGGGGGCAAACCGAAAATTCACTATGTATGGCCTTTTCAGATGTTTTAATTACTGTTCTTTATCAGACATGAACTTACTGCAGCTTGTCCACCTCAGCCTGCAGGGCCTGCACCAGCAGTTCTTTGGCGTGGAGCTCCTTCCTGATCTCACTGAGCTCGAGCATGGCTGCCCGGTGGTGTCGGCGGTTGTGGGCTGCATCTGCTTTGGCTGCTGCTTCCTAACAGGAGAAAGAGATGCAGGTTTCTTTTATCACTGTATGTGAATCATAAAGGGAGCTTAACACAAGACACAACAGAGAAGGCATCAACTGATCTTTCAGCCACTGGCCATCGTGACAGAGACCCTGCAGGAAGCAGTACGTTATAAAACAGATTTCATTTCAAGATACTTTTAAAATACCTTTAAATTGCTTTTTAAGTAAATACGAGATAAGCCATTACCTGCTTCTGCAGGTCTTTAACTTTTAACTTTTCTTTCTCTAGGGAAGCCTGTAAAGCTTGAATAAGTTGTCTCATTTGCTGATCCTCTTCCTCTTTCCGCTTCAGGACTGCCTGAACCTTTAACACATCAAAAAAACAAATGCATGTTTTGTGTGGGCTCACTGGAAGTAGAGGAAATACAAACACAAGCCAATGCAGGGATTGCAAAACAACTCTCTGCTATTTACTGATTGCTCTTTCTGCACAGTACCTTCAACATTAAAAGTAGCCATGGTTAAATGGTAGCTCATTGCCTATGTCCCCATGAATGTATTACTATTGGCATAAAAATTATTTATCTCAATGAATCCATATGTAACACAGTTTGTATGTTCCGACTACCTACACTTCCACTATTGCAAATATTGTAGTGACATTTTATTAATTTTTTTTCCAAAGAAAACTCTATTTAGTGCCAAGTGCCATTTCTGATCTTTTGTTCAGCCCCCCGTATTGCTGCTGTTATGCAACCCATGGGGGACCCAGAGCTGGAGAAAATGCACTTTGTATAACATGAGCCAATTCCTTTCTTAAGTTATTACATCAGAAAGTCAAATACCTGTAGGTTCAGTTGTACCAAGTCTGCCTCTCTTTTTGCTAGTGCTGTTTCGAGGATATTATTGTGCTCCCTCAAAGCAGCGTTGGACTGACTGAGACCTGTAAGTTTTCCACGTTCGTGTTCCAGTTCAAGGGCCAACTTCTTATTCATTTCTTCTAAACGTTTTATCTTCTTCCTGAAGCCTCTGGATTCCTGAAGCTATACTCAAAGGAAAATACAAATCAAACAACTTCAGACTACCATCACAAAAGAATTGTGAGCTAAACTCATTAAGCATCTTGCTTTTCCAGAGTGGAGTTTCTTTTCTTTTATTTCTCTTTTAAGTTAACATCAAAAAATACGTTTATTTTGGTATTTTTTCGTGTTGGAAGACTAAAATGCTTGTTAGAAAGAAGAATCCAGGAGTACTGTTCAGGTGCAGATCCAGAGTAGTTGATACATATAATTTTTTTGTGCCACTCTACAACTGAACACCACCACCTGCCCTCAAAATCACTGGGGACCCATGACTCCCAGTAGTTCCAAAAGCTAATGATTCATGTGTCCTCAGTGTCTCATGACCAGACACAGCTGGTATCTAATACAGGAACCACTTGTCTTTCCCTATACAGCAATGACTCATGAAACTACAAAGAACCAGCACAAGGCAACAAAATTTCCAAGTATCACTGACATGATGTTTCCTATCCAAGATTCTCATTTTCTCCACCGTTAGAATAAAATTTTGGTACCAAAATTTCTCCCTGTCTCTCAGGCAGCTTTTATTGTCATATGCCCATCAACCAATAAATTCAAGCAATCACCTCATCCTCAAGTTCCAGGACTTTCTCTCTGTACTCTTCAAGCTCCTGGCTGGTCAGTGAAATCACTTCTTGCAACTCTTTTTCCAGCATCAACTTACTGCTGCTCACAGCTCTCAGTTCTGTCTTCAGAGCTTGAATCTTCTCCTAAAGACAAAGGAGTCACACGTGATTAGTGCATCACCCATCTTCAGGAGTCACTTCTGCTTTGGTTACAAAGCCTACTCCTCTAGCAAATATGAAACAAGGTGCTAGTGTTTAATTTAAAGGTCTTGATGAGAGCTTTCCACCACTACAACCAGCTACTGCTATTGGTTTATTTGATATCTTGCTCCATTGGTTCGAGAAATTGGAGCTTCCCTCAGTAAATTAATTTTCTTATCACAGGCTTAACATATATAAATAAGCTACATTGAAAAACTTTCAGCTGTCAATGAGAAAAAAGGAGTAAGAGGTAGAATTTTGGAAAACCTTCGGATACTAACCCTTAAAAAAAAAGATGAAAAAATCCCACCAAAAAACAACCAAAAAACAAACCAACAATAAAAATTATTCAGGAAATCTAGCCTGCTAAATCACCTTCTCAAATATAGTTAAAAGATGTTCTCAGTGCTCAGAACACTGACACCATTTTCTTATCCAGCTTTATTTTCCAAATATTTTCATCACTTCAGGGTGAAATAGTATTTTAAGACATATAGCTGTGTCTTTGTATAATGTCAAAAGACATCTGCATACCTGAGCAATCTGGTCGTTCCCACCATCAGTAATTTCTGCTTTTAGTTTGCTCAGCTCTGCCTCAGCAGATTCCTTTGCAGTAAGGGATTCCTGCAGCTTCCGACTGAGGATGCTGACTGCATTCTCATAGGCTTTGTGTTTTGCTTTCATCTCTTTCTGAGCACTTGTCAGGTCTGACCCGAGACGCTTCATTTTCTGTTTCTGCTCTGTAATGGCCCTGGTGTGAAAGGAAAAGAAAACACCAGGTAAAAACAAAAGCTGCTTGACAAATAGTACTACAAGATTAATTTTTCACATGCCAACAAACCCCAACATTTGAAAGCCAAATATGAAAACCAAATGCTGTAGTTCTTTTGTCTGTGCTAAAAGAACACTTACTTCTTTGCTTCTTCTTGCATTTGTTCTACTTGTTGTTTTAATGCCTGATTTGCCTCAGCAAGAGATTCCATTTGTTCCTTATCGAACTGCAAAGACTTAACAGGAAGGAAAAGAAGACCCATGAGGATAAGAACAAAAGCATGTTTGCTAGGTATGTTTGACTATAAAAGAAAAGCATGAAATTTCAAAATTACTGCCATCTCTAAATAGAAATGGCTCTCCAGTTCTCCATATTCTCTTTCCCTTTTATTTCCTGTTTAACTCTTTCCTCTGAAGCCACCACTGTTAACACATACGAACAGTGTTTGGATTTTGTTCCCAGATGGAGTTCATTTTAGGACCAAGGAAACTGCTTCCACTTCAGTCTTTTACCACTCCTGTAGTGCTTCTCCCCACTTACACAAGATGTTAAGAAGCAGTCATGCATTTACAGAATTTTGGTAGGTGTGTGTTGAAATGTCTACACAATTTTAAATATATAACCAAGAACATTAACTTGCAGGTGGTTATTCTGTTTATTTCCAACGTTAATACAAATAGCAGTGTATCCTGGATGTGACACTCTCCAAGTTCAAAGCTTTACGCCTTCCATACCTGTAGGCGTGTTTCCATATCGTCTCGTTCTTTCTGCACTGACTGGAGCTGATTTTCTATTTCCACCATCTGCTGGTGGACCTGAGATACTTCCTTCTGTAGTTTTGCATGGTCAGATTCAAGGGACTGTTTTTCAACTTGGATTTTCAGCAGCTCTCGTTTTATCTCCTTCAGTTCTGAGTCCAGCCGCTTCTTTGTAGCTTTCAGCTCACTAATCAGCTGGTCCTTGGAACTTGCATCTCTTCGATAAGCTTCCACCATGACCTTGCACACGAGAGTATCAAGGGAACAATGTCACTTCTGTTTCAGCTTTGCAAATTTATGGACTAATTTACTAGAAAGTATTTACTGATACTCTTTTAATTCGAGGGGGGTGTGTGTCATACAAACCAGCATCAGCTTCTGTAATATATTTACTCTGATTCAAAGGCTTTTATGCAAGCTCAGATATCAAATAGCAGTTCATATTAGCAGTTCACTAATATGTGAACTGTGTTCTCTGCAGTAAGGGATACTCTTCTTCACATTCTTTATGGAAACTGCATTAATTATGTGCCATTTTTAAAAACCAAACTAATTACAAAAAATTAACCATCCCATGCACACAATTAGTAACTTTTGCCATGAGAAGAGTGTTGACTGTGATTGACAGTTTAAACTGCCTTCCCAAACTAAAACATAACAAGCTAAAACAAACTTTGACATTAGGTTAATAAGCATCCAAGCAGCAAATTAATGGTGCCACCTTATTTATAAGACACATATATGTGCAACACTGACACATCAATTTCAAATTACTGTTTCATAAGTGTGTAAATTCAGAATTAAATTTGCAGTAAAGCGCTTATTTACCATCTAATTACTGAAGCAACTGTGATTTTTCAAAGCTGCAAGGAAATGACAACACTTGAAGATTTATATGAGTGCTTTTGCAAAAGCAAACCCAACCAACAAAACCAAAGAGAGATTTTCTTTGGTGGATCACTTGGCAAACTCCCTGAAGCTCTATCAAAGTCACAAAGTTCTGTGATACAAAAAATAGATTCAAATATCCTCACAACCCCCCTGAAGTACATCACAAGTACATGCCTTCACTGGAAAAAGAAGTGTATTCCTTGAGTTTGTGTCTTGGAAATTTATTTGCTTTTGCTTACCTTCTGCTGCAGGAACTGTTCCTTCACTTTTTGAAGCTGTTTTTTGAGGGTGGCATTTTCTTGTTGCAGATTTTCCACCTGCCAGAGGGGGAAAAAACAAACATTGCTTTATGTGCCAAATGTCATATTCTACCCGATTTCTTCAGTCAGCGTATCTGTCTGATGTGTAACAATTATCTAATCTAACAAGGATCCTGTTTCTGACTAAGCACCTCAATGGTTAGATAACACAGTATTTTACAGAGAAATACATTCACCAGGTCACCACACTGACAGCCAAATTACTTCATAGGAAAGATGTTTGGCTCACAGTGCCACAGAAAAGAGCACACTACAAAACTGCTTCCCAAACTGCGACATATACTCCAAATTATTGTGTTTTAAAACTGGTAAGATTTCAGAAAGATCATTACCTGGCTTGACTTGACTGCCATTTCTTGCTTCAGCTGCTCCAAGATTTGTGATGTTACCTCTGCATCTTCTCCAAGGCTTGTTGCTCCTTCATCGAGTTGCTCTTTACTTGCTTTTGCTGCCTGCAGAGCGACTTCCAACACAATCTTCTCATTCTGCAAATACTGGATTGTGTCATCTTTAGAAGTAGCATCACTCTGGAGCTCTTCTAGCCTGGCCTTCAGTTCGTCATACTGTGTTTGCAGGTCATCCAGGGACTGCTCTTTGGTGTGCAGAGTCTCTTGGGTTAGAGTCAATTGCTTCATTAGATCGAGGTGTTCTTGCTGCAAGGATTCAAGCTGCAGATCTCGCTGATGCAGAGTCAACTTGACCTGATATATTTTAAGATTAAATTAATACAAAACAAAGGTTATCTTTGCACATGTGCTCTAATCAAAATCATAATTAATATTTTAGCCTCTAGGAGAAAATAGCAAAAGGTGATATATTTTTAACTTTCCTAGGCCACTTCTATTTGCTCTATTAATGCTACTGACTGCCTTGTGCAGCATCTGCAACAGCTGTGCAGCATCTGTTACCTTAGAGGCTAAGCATGACCAGAATGACAAACATAAAATATTCATAATAGTCATTGTATTCTAAAGCTTTGCTTGAAAAATGTGTCCACAGTAAATTCAGGTAAATTCAGCATTATTAATAACACCATATCATTACATGGAATAAAGTACTGAGCTGTCACATACTTCATCTCATTGCAGCCTTTGACACGCTGCCTACATAAGGTTACGAGGTTAAAACAGGGCTCTGTAAGTGTAAATGTATATAATGATATCCTGACTGCCCAACGACTTTTAACATGGATCTATGGTTCTTAGAATATACTTAGAATAATCACAAGTATGTGATAATATTGAATTCATAAAAAAACCCCTGCATCTGGCAAAACAGTAATTATGAAATTTTTAAAAATTATTATTACTGACATGATTAAAAAAAGAGGCATTTTCACCTGGAACAGAGTGATTTTAATGTGCACTTCAGTTTTGCAGCAACCTTTCAGGTTTTAAAAAGAAGTTTAGAGCTCAGTATCTATTTACTATTGCTTTTTCTGCCAAACAAGTATTTCCCTTGGAACCCTTAGGAAGTTGCTTAACAACAGTCTACCTGTTCCAATTCTTGCTCCAGTGTTGCTGCAGAATCAGCCATCTTCTGAAGCTGTTCTTTCTCATCCTCAAACTCCTCTAGTTTTCTCTGCAAGTCTTCCTCCACCATGGTTTTAGCCTCCTGGATCTGCATGAAGGCTGCTTCTTGATCTAACATGTCAGCCTGCATAGAGAAAGCATGGAATCAACTTCTGCAGTTTCAATGGAGGGGAAGGAGTGGGAAAAAGAAAAAAAAAAATAGGAAAAGAGAAAAGTAAATTATCAAGAAAATTTGTAGAGGACAGACACAAACAAAAATAATTCTGATGTCTGCCTTACACACCTGTATGCCTTTACTGAAGTCACTCATTCCTATACTTAAAACATCTTAGAATAACAGTGAATGTCTTGTATACTTGTGACAATCTGAATTCCTATTAACACCTTGTCCTTTCTCAGTTGACGAGCAAGATGTGAAGAAAAATAAACTTTATTAAAATTAAGCTGTTTGTAAAAATTCTAATAAAAAAGGGATTCCTTGGACACTGTAGCTACTCAGGAAATAGCAATTCCTGTCATTCCCACAAGCTATCAGTAACACTGCATGGGTGCTTCCACTAACCTGCTGCTTTACTCTCCTTTGAGACTCAGAAGCAGGAATGTCACTGAAAATCAGGAGAATTTAAGGTTCTAAGAGGTTTGGAAGTGACTGAACTGCACTTAAGATTTTACCCAAATTTCGTTACTGGAGAGAAGGAAGGACAAACCTGATTACTGAGCAATTTCACACATTTAAGAAGAACATTACTGATTAACTTCCAATTAAGTTCTCTTGAAAAAGTTCATGAATGGGCAAAGGATGACATTTACATTTGCCTTCAAAGTTAATTAAAAACAAATATCAGAACTGAAAATGCAAGTATCACCTTCGAATGGGAAATACATGGCCTTGTTCCCTCTTACTGTTCATAATGCCACCCAAATTTATTTGCTCTGAAATATTTACTGCTTTTATAATGCAGCATTTGAACCAATTCGTAAGAATTCTATGTGACTTTGCCAGAATAGCCTTGACTTTGCAAAACATAAATACACAACCTAGACAGAATATAACTCATGAAATCTATCTACAACCATACCTCAATATTTTGTAGCTGTGCTGCAATACGTTCCTTTTCTTTAATGGACCTGTGCTGAGTTTCAGTCAGCTGCTGAGACAGGGCCACATTCTCTAGTTTGAGATGTTCCAACATACCTGCTTGAGTCATTTGCCCAGCCTAAAGGAAGGAAAAAAATCACAGATTAATATCAACAGAATTTAAGAGTTTCAGGAAAAAAATCATGTTGAAACTGCGTGTGCTTTATTTCAGCTACTCCTTTCATGGCACTGGTGCAGTCAGGCCACTGCAGAAGGCCACAAGGTTGTCCTGTGGATAAAACTGACAAAAAAGAACAGATTCTCAGTTCTCCCATACACAAGTAAATCACAATACCTGTATATTGGCCATCTCACTCTGCAGCCTGACACGAGCCTCCTGTGCCAGGACCAGCTGCTTCTGGTACCACTGCCTCACATTCTGCAGAGATGTGATCTCTGTTTCAGATGCCTTCAGCTTGTTGGTCAGTGTGGTTCGTTCCAGCTGCACCTTCTGAAGCTGGGTCTGCAAGGAAGCCAACTGCTGTCGCAGGTCATGAACTAGAAAAACAAAAATAAAGAACTTGGGACTAGTGCCCCCATTGTGCTATTTTTATGCACACTTTTCCAAGGGTTATTGCTATATTCATAGTTTTTTCTGATTTTCCTTTATTTTTGAACAAAAGCACATATGTCTAATTACATAAAGATTGGCTTTTCCTGCCAAAGTGGTAGAATCCAAAGTATTGGGTCATAAGCAGAGTAAAATTAAACCTCATGAATCACTTCTGTAAGCATTCACAGTTCCTTGGAGGCAGAAAACATGAACTAACTAAACATTAGGAAGTAGGTGTTCTGGCACATAGAGTCATCATTACAAATCAGTATTTGTACAATTTTCCAAAAAAACAACTAGGCCACTGTCTGGGCAAAATATTTACGCCTCCCTCTCCAGGCTGGCAGTGGCAGCTTGCAAATTGTGACACTTCTGTGACACAAAACAAAACCCAATCATTTTAAAATTCAGATCGTTTTATTAGTATGATATCAGATAAACACAAATTAAAATTTCTTTTTTCTTCCTGGACCTCAGAATGAGGTTGAAATAAAATGATTTATGCAACAACAAACTTTTAAAGACTGATATTTACATCATCCCACCTGTACTGTCTCTGGTGAGAACATTTTTTTGCATATCTTCAACCTTCTGTAGGAGCCTCTGGTACTGCTCCTCTGCTAACTGCAAATCATTGTTTGAAGAAGCCAAACTGGCATTCTTTGCTTCCAAGGCATTTTGCAGGTCAGCCATTGCTCGTTCCAGATCCCAGCAAGACTGCTTTAATGTGGCCACTTCTGAGCTCAGAGATTCCTGCTTCTGCTGGCTGTTTTGGCTGTGCTCCATCTGTGCCTGAAGCTTCATGTTCAAAGCTGCAAGCTGGGCTTGTAGCTCAGTCTTCTCTTTGAGAGCCTGAATGTGTCCAGAAAATCAAAATACACGAGTCACATGAGAAAAGACATTAATGGCTCACTAAAAAAGATGCCCAGCAAAATGGCTTTGATAAGGCAAAGACCACTTCCTTGTAAAAAATTCTTTTTAAAGCAATATCTCACCTATCACAGGGATTTCAAATAGTCAAAGAAAACACAGAGGAAAGAACATACAAGACATAGAGCACTTTATGTAACCACATCAGGGTTTTTCATAAAATGTGTATTTCCACACTTCAAGGAAGAATGCTTTCTATTTTTAGTGTTATACCATCAATTAAAACAAAGAGAAAATACTTATAAAGACATTGCTAGCACTGCTCTGGATTTATTATCCCTCTTTTGACTTTAAAAAAAACCCATACAAAATTCTCACTTTTTTTTTCTTTAAAGTAATCTTTGAAGACTTTACCAACTTTATACAAATCCTCTTCACCATCTGTACTGTGTTTATGTGGTAGTGGGGGTCTACAAGGGGTGGTGTCTGTGAGAAGCTGGCAGAAGTGTCCCCTATGCCCAGTGGAGCCAAGGCCAGCTGGCTCCAAGACAGATCCACCACTGGCCAAAGCTGAGCCCATCAGGGACAGCCAGAGTGCCTCTGGGATGAGGGATTTAAGACAGTGAAAAGAAGTAGCAGAAGAACAACAGCAAAAATAAGACAGAAAACTGTGTGAGAGAAACAGCTCTGCAGACATCAAGGTGAGTGCAGAGGGAGGGAAAGGAGGTGCTCCATGCTCTGGAGCTGAGATTCCCCATCTCTCTGGGGAGAATCTCAACCCATGAGCATTTCATTGTTATTTCTTCTCTTCCCTGGCCAGCTGAGGAGGAGAGTGACAGAGCAGCTTTGGTGGACACCTGGCATCCAGCCAGGGTCACCCACCATGGCATTCTTGTAAAGTGCCTTATTCAACAATGTTTTTACAAAACACAATTCCACAAGTAATGACCAAGAACATCTTGAAAATTAATTAAAATATTAATTTGATTTGCTGAATACAGAATTCCAAAATCATATTCTACCTGATTAGCTTCTACTGAGAGTGCTTCTAGTTGCCCTTCAAGTCTCATCTTCTCCTTCATAACCTGCAGCATCTCGTCATGAGTTCCTGCGATAGAGCTTTCCATAGAAACACTGGAGACAGAGACAGCACAAACACAGTTCCAGGGTTAGAATACAACACTCATCTCGTTGAAGAAAAGTGACACTGAAATTAAGTGGTACTCAGACTCTGTGTGGCTTAGACTGTAGGACATTTTTTCTGGCTTTATGATAGATCCAGAACACAGTGTAACAACCTCTGTTAAAAAGAGAAAGCAATTACGTTCAAGCTAAGGTTTTATACTTTAGTTTCCTGTACTTGCAGCAACTAGAATCTAGTGTGGCACCATATGTTTGTTATTTTACAGAAGTGCAACTGTTGACTTCATCATATTCTGTATATACAGATCGCATTTTAAGCAGACAATTGGACATGATGGGATCACAAAACCTCCACAACTATTCTCTGTCTGCTACAATTTGTCTGAGAAATACCAAGAGCTTCTGCAAAAGAAGGAAGAACAGGTATTTGGGATAAAGGATTCTTTATGCTGATTCCTTGCTGTACAGCCAAGGCATCTGCAGAAAAAGATCTTCTCTCATTACCAAAAGAAATAAATCTAAGCCAGAATAATCATCAACAACTGATTGTACACCTCAACATCTCTGGGCACGACACTTTATTCCAACAAAACAGGGGGAGAAGTATTTAAAAAAAAATTAAAAATTTTCAAAAGTAGGACGTACAAAACATGCATCCGCAGGCAACTGATAAAAAGCATGCATTGTAAGGGCTTCACCAGTCATGCACTTGCTTTCTGGATCAGTTTATTACCTGTCATGTACACATAAGCTTGGGAGACTAAATCTCATTCTAAAGGGGCTGAAGAGGATAGGATATCTAGGACAAGACTCTTGGCATCTTAAGTATGTGAGGTCTGAAAGGTACATGCACAGACTAGGAAAAGGACAATATTAAATATCACTCAGGTAGTCAAGTCTACACTTTCAGACTTTACAGACCAAGGCTCATGAGAGATTCAGTGAATGAGGACTTCTTTACAGAGAGAAACAACTGCTTGCAGTACATTTAATACTGCAAATTATTATTTTTTTTGCCACTGGCAAAAATATCTTTCTCTAAAGATATACTTAGTAAATAGGTACTCAAGTGAAGCGACCTTTCAGATTCTTTTAGCATTTGTAAGATAATGACAGACTTAATCACGGTGTAAGTTAGAACTGGATCTAAAGTCAGTAGGAGGTAAGAGCAATAGGCTGCTTATTCCAAGAAAATATAATTAACTAACAATGCACTCATTCTTACCTGCTAGAAATACTGTCTCTCCTGCTCCGTACCTCTCCATTAACTTCTTGCTCTTGGGTCTGATGCTCCACTGCTGCAGCCTGCAGCACCTCACTGATGGAAGGAAATTGGCCCATTGCTTCAGGCTGTATCTTCTGGCCATTTATGGTATATGGAGTGTCCTGTTTGCCTTCTGTGTTCTGTAAACTGCTATACAGCCCTTTCCCTGACACACTGCTGTAGGTAGAGCTGTCACTCTCATTTCCATCCAGCCTCATTCCCACTTCACTCCCATCAATCTCTGAAATGCTGTCTCCTGCCAGGGAGGAATTCTCAATTCGATCATCCACATCAGAGGGCAGACTGATCTCAGAAACAACTGACGTTGGACCACTTCTGCTTTGTGTTAGAGCCCCCCCAGGCAAGTCAGTAGCCACAGAATTCCCAGGAGCATTTCGAGCATCTGAATCTTCAGTTCTGTAGTCAGCCAAGGACCGGATCTTGCTGGCCTTAGATTTTGAACTTTTTCTTTCTTTTGAAGATGCTGGAAGTCCCAGGCTACCCAGCTTTGGCCCCCTGGGGACACTGGTCCGCAAAAAGGAGTATTCTTTTGTCATTGCTACAGTGCTGGCTCTTGGCAGGATTTCTGGATTTAACATCAGCTCAGGATCCAAGGTGCTGGAGGGACGGGTTTTGGATGTAGACTGACTCGACTGAAAGAAATAAAGAGTTAACAATAAATTCCAGAGTGTTAACTTTGAAATAGCAGCAGACTTATTTTGCTGTAACTTAAGATATAAAGCTCTACACTTCTACACTGATATTTAATACACATCCTTTCATAAACAGGTATTTACTTTCATAAAGGTAAATTATATCAGCAATCAACCCTACTGAGGTTCAGTGTATACATACTGAAAATGTTCATGTCAAACTCCAAAAGGTAACTGAAAATATAAGCAAAATAGAACATTTAGGTTACTTTAAGTTTGGTGCCTGTTTTCCCCTGCCCCCCCCATTTTAAGTAGCACAAAGCGGTATGTTACTGGTGAGGTAACAGAACCAAATTTTGTCTGTCCAGAAGAAAAATGCTTCCTCACATTTGAGAAATGTTTTAATTCAGGGCACAGAAATGGTGAAGTTTTCAAGTTTCCCAAGAAAACACAATCTAGAAGATGTGTTGTGTGGTACTCACTCTTTCTTGATGTCTCTTCACTCGGTATTGTTTGAGCTGCTCTTCCAGACGCCTTCTTGCCTGAAGTCTGATTTGTTCTTCATTCTCCAATGGAGGTGAAGACTCTGCTGAGCCTGTGAGGAAAAGGTATCTTCACAGTCAAACAGAAAACTCCCAACACAGGCAAACACGATGCAAAAGGTAAAAGCCCCTTCTACCATCAGCAACATGCTTCATGCTTAAGCAAGGAACGAAAGGAAAACCCACTGACATGCACCTCAAATGACCCTCTTCAAATATATCCTTGTGTAAGCACTCATAAAGCCTGTGACTATAGACTAAATGCTATAGTCCCTCCACATATATATGGCAAGAGATTATACAGCAAGAAAAAAAATATTGCTGTCATTTAATCTCACCTGTCTTGCATTTCTGACAGTACTAAAATTATAAAACTGAGCAAGACCTACATAGTCCATTCATTCCCTACAAGTAGTGGAAAATTGTTCCCTAGATACATTTTCTTACCTCTTATTAACTCACATTAAACCTTTCCTGTAGAAAGACTTTTAGACACCATAATATATAGGCTTTCCCTTCTCCCCCCATCATGGCTCTTCTCTCCCTTCCATTTTTTCTTAGCTTACAATCACATGGTTCTGCTGTTCTTTTTTGTTTTATGTCACCTGTTACTCCTAATAATCAAGAAGATTAGAATAGCTTCAGCCCCAGAAAGCGTGAATTCCCCTCCAGTGAAGAGCCAGCTTTAAATGGTAAGGCACATGCCTTAGCTGCAGCAGAGGGTGGTTTACTGAAAGAAAATGAATTGTAGTTCTAAGTAAAAGTTTACTGCAAAAATGAAGTTTAGTTCAAGCTTAAATGATGTTATAAGAGTCCAGAGCCAGGCTCAGAGTAAAAAAAGGTTTATGCAGCAAGAGAAAGCAGGGGCACCATCATAAACAGATGCTTACACAATTCAGTTTCTTGCATGGGAAGACTTAGTTTGAGAGACTGCAAAGCTTCTTTTCTAAGAGCTATGCCCTCAGCACTAGTTCCCTGAGACTTCCTTAGGCTGTCATGGAAACCAGTCACACCTGGGGATGACTCTTCACCCTGTTCACTGCTGGTGGGATCAAAAGATACAGGAGAGTCGGGGCAGAGCGACTCTGGCCCATTCTGGCAGGTGTCCACTTTGCTGTTTATCTCCAGACTTCCCTCTTCATTTGGCACTTCATTGATGTTATTACTGGTAGCTGGAAAAAAAAGTTTTATTGAGCTACACTTTAAGCCACACCATTTATGTTCATATCTCCACCCAAATACAATGCACTATTGCCTTTATATTGTACAAATATGGAAATACAGGGGAAATTTCATAGAGGATTTTTGATTCTTCACTTAAAAAGACCAGAAGAAGTACCTTTCATTTGCTTTACTATGTTGCCCTCAAGCAGGACCTCAAAAGTCATCATATAAAACATCTTCAAAACTTCAGAGGTTTTAAAATCCTGTTAGGTTTAGAAGCATGAAACACGGAGTGTAAAGAACTCTGAGGGGCAACCTGCTACAAGTAAGACTCAGCAGCTGTAGGCCTGTGCTGAATGATTCAGCTCTTTGATGTGCTGGTGGGCACTGTGGACAAAGCATCCACCATCCCCATTTCCAGCCTGGGCCAAGCAGTTTCTCAATTTTAAAGTGAGTTTACATTTTTTCAAATAGGACAAATTGGAATCAAGATACTTTTGAGTATCTTATTTGTGATGCAGACAACATTTCAGGCCATTTAGCCTTAATCACTTCTCTGATTTAGATCATCATGTCGTCACAAAAACAGTTGCAGGCATAATGGAAAGTGAGTTCAACAAGGATGTAAAGGAGGACAGAGGACAAGACTGCTTTTCAATGACTAATATTTTAAAACTAGAATATTGGCAAAACCAAATTTAAAATAGGTGTCAACGCTAAGAATAGCCACAAGAAGCCAAAAATAAAAAGACAGCTGATACATTCAGAAATATTGCTTCTGCCCATCTTAGAAACTGTAGCTATTACTACATCAGGTTTATACTTCATTTACAATTTTTCTTCACAACAGCGAGTGGTACACACATACAAACTGGATGCTGGAGCAAAATTCTGGAGGGATGATTTCCTGGCAACCTCCTGAGGCCAGGAGACACTCAGAATCTAAACACTCCTTGAACTACAGTCATTTAAGGCAGTAGTGTCAATACAGCTGCAGTCTTTTTAAAACAGTGGGGAAGGAGATGCAATTAGAATAAAAACAGTAGAAAGATACACTTTATCTATTTGTAAGCCACAACTCGATTGTCCAACACAGGAAATGACAGGAATGTGTGATCTCCAGCTTCACAGGAGACGCATGAATCATCACCTAGCTACACTCTGATAAGGGGCAGCATAAGAAAAGCAAATAAAGTCTCAGGGCCTCCCCTCTCCTGCCTGTGACAAGGTGACAAACCTGTGGTACCAGAAGGGCCCAACCTCATCACGTCACCTCCTTTTACATAAGGAACCACTGCTTTTGTGTATCTACGCAGCCACAAGGTACACACTCCTCCACCCAGCCACCCCCACAGCCATATACACCAACATATCCTCAGACTCCTGCCAGGGAAACATGGAGATTTCAAATCAGTGCAGGGAAAATACTTCCACAATGAAAGCAGTTAAATACTGGAATGGGCAGGGAGGCTGCTGAACTTCCCTCTACAGAGACTTTCAGAATTCAACAGGATGAAGCCCTGAGCAACCCAATCTTGCTCTATCACTAGGTGTGCTCTGTGCAGCAGGCTGGACTAGATAACCCACACAGCTCCCTTCCAACTCAAGTTTGATTCTATAATCTACTCAGATAATGGACTCTAAAGTTTCTTGTAAACAGCTGCATGATTATTTTATTACAGAGTTTGTCTACATATAAAAATTACTTTGAGATAAATTGGAGAGTAGGTGCCAGCATCTCTCTTCCATAAAGGGAAGTTTAGCCAGACATTTTGGGTTTTGCCTAAGCAATTTAATTTATTAGGAAGATTTCTTCTGCCAGAATGAAGTGCTCCAGTCACAAGTTTACTCTGGAACAGTCATTTCAGAACTACTTGTTCTAGAGAGTTTCAGGTGTACACTCTTGGAAACATTATCTGAAGACAGAGTAACACCCTGAACAACACTCACCTGGCAGCTGATAGCATTTGAGTTGATAGTTTGGTTTTGCTTTCAAAAGAACAAGTTCTACAGCTAAAAAACCAATTTTACACACATAGAGAGGTACAGACTTCACCAAACATGCTTAAAACTGCTGTACAAGAAATTCTTGACCTCAAGAAAAACATCCTTCTGCATCACCTGAACAATAAAACAGATGATTATATAAAAGCCTAGTAAGACTAGGAAATTATCTGGTGCGTATTAAATAACTTACTGTTAATTTCATCTGTAGTAACTAGCTGTGACTTGGCTTTACAATCCAAAAGTTCTTCAGAGCTGCTGGGAGCCCCATTAGTGCTTCTGTTCTCCAAGTGAACATCCTGCTGGACAGACGAGGAGTCCATGGTAAAAATGATTCAGATCCCTGGAAAGTTCTTCTTCTCAGTAATTTGCCACCAAGTGAACTACCAAGTCCTGTTTCTCTCCATCAGCAAGAACAGCATCAAGATGCCACACAGGAGCCCAGTTCTGAGCTGCAGAGCTGTCGGTGTGCAGCAGGCAGCTGCTAACTCCACATCACGGAAACAGCTCGCAGCCAAAGTCATAATCACCAAGAAGCTGCATCCTCTAGAAACAAAATGTAGTAAATTTACAAACATTTACTAGAGCTCTGAAAATGTAAGTTAAAAATAAAGTAGCGCCCACAGACAGAACCAGGACATGCGGTAACAACAGAGACAACGAAACACAATCAGCTTTGGGAATAAAAAAGGATCTGTTTATACTTGCTTTTTTTAGTAGCATTGATACACAGCAGAACGATGCAACAGATAATATCTAGCAAGACAGCTGATTTAAAATCACTGTCCCTTTTAATGGAAAGGCCTCTTTGGCCTCTGCATTAAGAACCAAGTCAGTATTCAGGGTAGCATTCTGCTCTGTAAATTACAGTATATATATGGAAACATACCATATATTTCATTGTGAGGAATGAGTTTCAATATCTTTTGTTAAAATGAAGTATGGAATTCAGATTTAATTTTTTTAAAATAAATCACATCATTGCTGTTTACTTGTCTGCAGAATAACAAGTATGAATCACTGTACAGAATGTGAGCTACTCATTACAGCACACATTGGCAGTCAGAATGTGGCCTGGACTGCAACTCAACATTGCCTTCTCCTATGACCAGTCAAGAAAAGAACCACAGTTCACAAAATTTGCAAATGATTCTCCAGGTATTCAGATCTAACCTCTGGATAAAGATGCAGCCAACTAATACAATCTAACAGAAACTGTTGTATACAGTCGCGACAAGTAATTAAATTTTGTTCCAATAGTTGCTGACAGCTGATTACAGATTGCAAAATCTTGTTGTTATTTACTAAAGAAACTAAGAAATCCCCAGTTTTAAAAAAAAGGGGGGGGACAGGGGGAGATTGTGGGAGAATGTCAAATCAGGAATATTTTGACTGCATTTTTACATGAACACAAACATTTTGAACAACATTCCTTCCGTATCTCCAGAGAGCACTTGTGTAACTGCTACCGTGCCACACTGCCTTGGTCACCCTGCAACACCACCATCATCTCCAAAATGCTACTGAAGCAGCAAACAGCTCAGGGCACACAGGAAAACACGGCTATGTAGGTGACCCTTACAGAAGTGAGCTGTGAAGGAGCCAGAAACCTGGAGCACCTTTCTAAACGGGAAACCTCCATCAAAAAGAAAAACTAATACCTTTACTGTGATTTGTTACTAATTTTTAAAGAATTTCAGCATAATAAAGCTTTTAGTAAAGCTTTAAGGAAGTAAAACTCTTAGAAATGTCACTGTACACCAAGAAGATGCTACATGACACGTCACCAAGAGGAATTACAGACAAAAGGCAAGCAAGATTTTGGTTCCTTACTCCTTGGCAAAATCCAGCCAACAGGAGATGGTTTGTCGTCCTTGTCATAAAACACGTTTAAATAATCACGGTGATGAAGAACGGCTTTCTCTTGTACAACCCATTCCCAATACGAAAGGTTTGAGCGTTTTGGCCTCAGAGTCCTTTCACACCCCTGTGCTGCGCACAAGCAGACACACTCAGAGATGCAGGCACGCCACGGGAACACAGCAACAACCCCACATGGAAAGAGTAGTACGAAAACCACCGATTTTTGCTTACAACACGAACAACCAGGACGACAACGGGTCCCGGCCACCGACCAGGGAGGCGCCGGCAGACACTGCCGCGGGGTGCCCGGGCCGGGCACGTCCCTGGGCGCCGGCTGAGGCAGCGGGAGGCCCGGGGCCGCAGCCCCCGGAGCGGAGCGGAGCCGGGCCGGGCCGGGCGGTTCCCCGCTCCCCGGCA